>APFE030991804.1:0-108109 GCA_000404065.3 Pinus taeda | reverse complement strand
CTTAAATCCTGGAGGCTGTGTCATGTAGACTTCTTCCTGTAAGTCACCATTTAGGAAAGCACTTTTTACATCCATCTGATGAACTTTCCATTTGAACTGAGCTGCTAGGGCAAGGACAAGACGTATGGTACTCATCTTGGCTGTAGGAGCAAAAGTCTCCTCATAGTCAATGCCTTCCTTTTGTGAGAATCCTCGAGCCACAAGATGAGCTTTATACTTGTCTAGAGTTCCATTGGCTTTGTATTTCACTTTATATACCCATTTGCAGCTAATGGGCTTTTTCCCTTCAGGAAGATTAGAAAGGGTCCATGTGTGATTTTTCTGAAGACTCTGGAATTCAGCGTCCATAGCCTGTTCCCACTCAGATGTACCATTAGCCTCTAAGTAAGTTTGAGGCTCAAAGATAATGTGTAGATTAGCCATAAGAGCAAAGTTTACTGTAGACTGTTGTTTGCTTTTATGTCTAGAAGTTCGTCCTTCAAGGAGTTCATCATCCCTGAGATCACCAATGGTTTTAGCCCACCATTTTGGCCGAAGAGTAGAGGAACCAATATCAGGAGGAGAAGAAGAAGGTTCAAGAGCAATAGGAGCATCAAGAGAAGGGTTATTTTCCGGAGGAAGCTCAGGCAGTGTATTATCAAACACTGATGCTGCATCATCCCTCCCATCAGGTGGACTTATCGGAAGAAGAACACTATGAGGCTGATCCGTAGAACACTGCTCAGAAGAAGAAGACTGAAAGAATCCTCTGTCTTCATCAAATACCACATCCCGACTGAAGCTAAGACGACCAATGGCAATATCTATTAGTCTATAGGCCTTGTGATGATCACTGTACCCTGTCATCATGAGTTTCTGGCTCTTGGAATCCAACTTAGAGCGCTTAGCAGCTGGAATCCAAACATATGCAATTGAGATGAATACTTTCGGGTGACTGATCTTAGGCTTACGGCCAGACCACACCTCTTCGAGAGTCTTCCCTTTAACAGCCTGAGTGGGTGATCTGTTAAGAAGATAAACAGCAGTAAAGACTGCTTCAGCCCAGAATTTGTTTGGAACATTCTTGTGTTTAACATGGAGCGAGCCATTTCAACAACCGTGCGGTTGCGGCGTTCAACAACACTGTTCTGCTGAGGAGTGTAGGGTGTAGTGAACTGGCGTTTTATACCATGAGTATCACAGAAGTTGGAAAAAGCAGAAGAACAAAATTCCTCCCCATTATCTGTCCTAAGAGTCATGATATTACAGCTAGACTCTTTTTCAACTAAGGTTTTAAACTTCCAAAATATACTAAATGCATCAGATTTATATTTTAGAAAATATAACCACATCTTTCTACTGAAATCATCTACAATAAGCAAGAAATATTTGCAAGCAATTATAGAAGATGTATTCATAGGACCACAAATATCAACATGAATTAATTGGAGTACCTTAGATGCGCGCCAGGATTCTCCATTCGTGAATGAAGATCGATGTTGTTTTCCAGCTTGACAAGCGCCGCATACGCCCAACTGCTGAGTCTGAATATCAGGTAACCCTGACACAAGTCCTTCCCGAGAAAGCTGAGAGAGATACTGCATGTTGAGGTGACCATATCGCTGATGCCATAGAGTGCTGATGGGGGAAACACGAGCTGCTAGAGCCACTTCTGGAGAATCACCAGTGTCAAGAAGCCTGTATAAACCATGATCTTCTAGGCCAACAGCAACTGTAAGGCTAGTCTCCCTGTCGATAATAGAGAATTTGTGCGCACTGAATACTACATCAAGTTCAGAAGAGTTCCTCATAATCTGACTGACGAACAACAGATTAATTTCCATCCTAGGAACATAGTACACATTCAGGAAGATGAGTGTGCGCCCACCAGACTAGATTTGAACTGTACCTCTGCCATCCACTGTGTATTTTTCACCTCTGCCAAATACCACGGAATCACTAAAAGGTGAGAAGTCAATAAACCAGTCACGTCTGTAAGAGAAATGGCGTGATGCACCAAAGTCAATGTACCAGGCAGAAGATGGAACATGATCTGAAGACCTTTTAGCCATAAAGGCGTAAAATGCAGAATCTGTCTACTCGGAATGTTCTGCAACATTTGTTGTCTGATGGAGCCCTCCCTGTTTCTTATGTTCAGAAGCAATCCTTTGTCGGCAATCTTTCTTCATGTGGCCAAACTTGTGACAGTAATTACACTGCACATTTTTCTTCCTAGCAGGATCAAAAGGCTGAGAAGTACCTTTCTGCTGAAAGTACTGAGAGGACTGAAATTTGGCAACAAAAGCATTTTCTGAGGAGGCTGATGCTGTATTACTACCAAGCTGTTGTTTCCAACGATCCTGCTGCATGAGTTTGGTGCATAACTCTGGAAATTTCAGATCAACATTAGTGGCGGTAATGTTGAGTGTTTCTATGAAGTGCTCATAAGATTTTGGTAGACTTTTCAGAGTGATGACTACCATATCTTCTTCCTCCATGGTGCGACCTATGGTTTCGAGCTGATCTCGAATGTCTTTAATCTTGTTGAGATGTTCCTGTAAAGACATATGTTCGTCCATCATGATGGAGAACAATTGATTTTTGAGAAAGAAAGCTCTGCTCTTGTCAGATGTTTCGTGCAGTTCTTTCAACTGTTGCCAGATCTCGGCAGCTGTCTTGCCAGAAGGAATCTGCGGTAACTGATCATCAGCCACAGAGAGCTTAAGAAGCATAACAGCCTCTCGATTTCGATCATCAAATTTATCTTGATCGATACCAGCTGTACCGGGACGAAGCTCTTTGCGCAAAACGAGCTAATCAAGACGCCTGTATTCAAAAATGGTCAACATTCTTTGTTTCCAGATGTTATAATTGCTGCCATTAAAGCGTTGATTTCCTTCTAACATCAGATTGGTGAGTAGGCCATTTGTACGTTTCCAAGACAATAGAGGAGTCTAGCACAAATTTCAATGCTGATGTCAACTGAACCAGACAAAATCTGATAGGTGCAATATAAAATAGAACTAGAAATTGTAATATTTATGAGCAGATGATAGCCTGTACAGAAGGTATGCTTGGATCTCAGCTTTAGAAATGTGAAACTTGCTTTATACGCACTAAAACTGGATGACTGTAATTTTAAAAAACAGTGTTTTGTATTTGCGGCAGGAAACAATGGGTAACACGCAGACAGGATGGAATTGGCCATTGGAAAAGGCATTTGCAGAAATAACAAATGTTACTCAATTCAATGGTCTGCTCGTGCTTCTCTTCATCGTCCGCAAGTACTTCTCACGGATTCTATTTCTTCGTTCACGAAACTGAACTGTTTCTTTGTGTCTCCTTCACGGAACTAGGCAAAACCTTCTCTATCGGACTGAGCGTATCCTTTCGTGGCTCTTCACCAGCATTTTATCACACGGTTGTCTATTTTCCTCAGAATCTAGTGCAAGTCAAGGGTGTATACTCTTCACAAACATATTATTCAGAAACTCGACGGGATTATATTTAATTGATTTCAGCTGCAGTGATCCAGTATTGCGTCCACACCAGCATGACTTGTATTGCGTCCGCACCAGCGTGACTTGTATTGCATGACCTGTATTTATGCGGATCCAAAAAAAAATCGTGTTTAAATAAATCGCAGAAATGTCATACAGACCAACGATTTCACCCTCGTGTGAGCAGTTTCTTTGACGCGTGGAGATTTTATATGCAGCTGTCTGGAAATCACGTGCCAGGAAACCTCATACGCAGTCGCTGTTATGAAGCACCGGATTTAATGAACCGGATCATGGATCAGTCTAGCGTCGAGGGTATTGAGCACAGCGTCTGCACGCTCGATCCTGGTTTCTCAGCAATGCTCAATTCTCTCCGTCACCGACGTTGCTTCCACAGTCCACGCAGAAAGATTCCACCAGCAGCAAAGGAAAATGTCTCACTAGGACGGGAAGTGCCTCGCTGAACACCAGGCTAAGAGCTCTCGATCAGAGCTATGGTGCAGACACGTAGCAAGAAGTTGAGTCCAAATACAACTAAGGAATGAGCAGGGTAATAGTAAAACCCAAAAAGGAGCCCACCCTAGACTCAATAAGTGACAACGTTAGATAAAACGGTGAATCCACTTATGTATCGAGATAGACGACTATAAGCTTTTATCACAGTGAGCAGAGCCGAATCTAAGACTCAGTGAAGGCCATCTGACTTACAGAGGGCTCAACCTTAGAAAGGAATGACAGAAAGAACTTAAGAGATTAGGATGCAGAGAGAATAACTGCTCAAGAAATCTCTTTTTCCGACTCTGATACCATAAAACAGTGCAAGACACGCAAGTAGATTTCAATGAATATTCAATTAAATGATTGAGCAACAATACTCAATAATAATATAGAGATATTTACAAAGATAGAAACATCAAGTTTCTATGTAAAGAATCAGTTTCATCTAAGAAACTGCTAAAGGAAGAAAATTAGCAACAGCTAAAAGAATGAGCATTAAACTAAAATAGAATTATTCTAATATAGGGGACATGGTCTACCTACGATTACAGCCATACTAACAGTCATCACTGAAGCAGAAAGGGGCTGAGAAGCTCAAGCCCCGCTTTTATGGGCCATACAGGGTGATACGCAGGATTGGACAGGTTGCATATGAGTTAGAGTTGCCCCAAGGCAGCAAGATTCATAACATTTTTTTTGTATCATGCCTGAAGAAGGCATTGGGGCAGCAGGTGATCGTGATAGATGAGCTACCACCCATGGATGATGAGGGGCATTTGGTATTACAGCCGGAGGCTATCATTGACACTAGAGAGAGACAACTGCGGAGCAGGATAGTCCGAGAATTCTTGGTGAGGTGGAAGAATTTGCCGGATGAGGATGCCACTTGGGAGAGTGAGGAGATCTTACAACATCCATCACTTTAGTTGCTTGAGGACAAGCAACATTTTGCCGGGGGAGACTGTAATATTCTTAATTAGCTATGGCTAATTGGAATATTGGATTTTGTCCAATTTTTGCCTTCTATAGTTATTTGTAAATAAAAAGTGAGGACAAGGGAACATAACTCACTTTAGAATAAAAAGTCACTTCCTAGGTAGCACAACATTGTGACTTAAAGGGGAGCCAAGGGGGCCAAAGGGGGATGCAGAAATGGGGCCCACGCAGACACATGGAGGGACTGCGCAGGACAGAAGGAACACATGGCAAGAAGGAGATCACGCAGGAGAAGGTGGGCCTAGGGATTGTGAGAGGCAGGGGCTATAAGATAGAGAGGAACCCCCTCATTTTGGATCTTTCAATTATGTGCATTTGGAGCTAGATGTTTCGACTTCTGAGCGCGCTGGCTGTTTAGCTAGTCTGCAACACTGTTTAGTGCATCGAGTGTCTGCGTTCAGAGATCTCACCCTTAGCCTCGGGGGACTTCGAGTGCCTGCTCGGGCAAGGTATTTCCTTTGTAGTTTCATCAGCATTCCAACAATAGTTTTGGCAGCGTTTTGGAGGACTACGCAGCACTGGGAGAGGGACGCAGTTCATTCTGGCAGTTGTTGGGGATTGGGGTTTGCAGGAGGTTTTATGCTGTGTGGGTGAGCAGGGGACCAACCCTTGCCCATTAGTAGATTTTGGCAGAGTTTTCAGGTGGAGTTCTAGGTAGAGTTTAGAGGGGTTTTCAGAGGCAGCGCAGAGCTTTGGAGGAACAGCGCAGATCCCCAGGAGGGTTATTTTCGTGGGTCAGCCATTTCCGGAAAACTTTCTAGGTTTTTTGGGTTTCTTGAGTAGAGCTCAAATCCAGAGTTTCAGCTTTTTCCGAGGGGAGCAGCCCCAAATCATCATCTGTTTCCTAGCAGCAGCAGTAGCAGCATCCACATAGAGAGGCTATTCTTGCCATTCTGAGAGTATTTCTTCACTTCCCTGGTGCAAGTCGAGGTGCCATCTATCTAATCACCTCTTGTACTCATTTTATTGCTCAGAATAATAAAATGGTTTAGCATTTTCTCGCTGCATTTCTTGTATCTGCTTATATTTCCGGTTTACATTATTGTATGTTGTTCCATTGTTATTTTATCATTTATGGGTTATTATATCATTGCACATATTTGGTCGGAGTTTTGTTGGGGTTTGTGGTTAATTCCGGGTTAGGAATATGACATTGTATCAGGATTATGTTTGGGCACGAATTAAGGGTTCATGAGACCAGTTGGAAGAAGCCATTGCTACAGCCAGCTGCTTTGCTAAGCTGCAAGCCATAGCAAGCAGCTAAGTTTGTTCCATTGCAATATGCATTGGTTGTAGGTGACAGCATGATGGATGCAGTATAATGAAGTGCAACATAGTGATGATGGTTGCAGTATAATGAAGTGCAGCATTGTAATGATGAGTCCATCATTGTGATGATGGATGCAATATAATGAAGTGCAGCATAGTGCAATGACGTGCAGCATAGCGATGGTTGGATGCAGCTTGGTGATGGATGCAGCATGGTGATGGAATCACCTTGGAAGAATGTTTTTCTTCACCCAAGTTTAGAACTACAGTCCATGTCCTCAGATCTGCGACCTCATTATGTCATCTTCATGGTGAAGATCTCTGCTCTTATTTTGACAAGTCAAAGTGTTGACTTCTGATGTATATGTACTATCTCTCTCTACTGAATTATCGAAGAATATAAGAAGAATTGATCAAGGGTTTCCCCACATTGGGGTTTGTCCCTCACTGGCGCCATATCTTGTGTCCTCTTGTCTTGGCTTGTTTTCTGTGATTTATGTTTATGTTTTATCTGCACTTTACTATCATGCTGATGCGATTGCTAATCTGAATATTGTCATTGGGATAATATGAAAAATTGAAGTAAATTGCCTAAGCATAGAACATACCTAAAATTAACAAAACATGATATATGTTGGTCAAATATATTAGATGGTTGAGCAGAAAGTCAAAAGATGCTTATTAGCAAGATTCGTACAGAAGGTTGGTTACATATATATGGCAACATCATTGAAGAGTTTTGATCCAACAGCTGATAGATTCGAATTTTGAACACATCATTGGCAGAACTAATGTTGATAGTAGATACATGAAGTATAATTTTATTGCAATGCGAAGGTAGAAGATGTGAAGGCTTGTACAATCAGCAAAGAAGAAGTTTGGCCTCATAAGATGTTTGAAGAACTATTTGATGACATGTTGGATTCAATTGATTAACGCCACATGAAGATTAACAGAGAACCGGGAAGGTTGAAGCACTTTACGATTCATGACATGATGATGATTGTTAAAATCTAAAAGTTCCATGCAAAAATTTAAAAATTCTTTGTAGAATCTTGAAAATTCTATGCAGAAAATTGAATGTACTTTGCATAAAACTGAATGAACTTTGCAGAAAACTGAATGGAACTAAATGTACTTTGTAGATAATTGAATGTACTTTGTAGAAAATTGAATGTTCTATGTTGTTACAATTACTTAGAATGCAGATTTATTCTTCAAAAATTTTCATATCAACAATTGTAGATAAAACAAAAACTTAAGGATCATATCAAGACAGCTAAGCACAAATATGAGATACAGAAATTTTGGTCCAATGACTAGGGCAAAATCCCTCAAGGGGGAAAACCCCAATGATTCTTCTTTTATTAGATTTCTTCAATTGTTCCACAAAGTACACACACACACACAGAAAATGAATAAATTCACCAATGTCTGATCAACTTGCAGCTGAAGTGCACTTGCTCTTTGCTTGAAGATCTCCTCCTTCTCTTGACCAGATCATGTCCTTCACATTTGCTCCATCTCTTCCATTGCCCTTGCTTTTCACTAGTTCTCACACTTCTCTTACACACACTCAACACTTGCTCTCTTTCTTCACAATGAACATGATACTCTCAACTCTCACTTCCTCTTGATTAAATAGATGATAAAGGAGAGGAATTACAAAATGAATTCATGCCTTCACCCAATAATAGGAGAATCGGATTCCATGAGGGTAGAGTTACTTTAAGAGAAGTGTAACCCATCCCAAGAATAGAGAGAGAGGCACACCTGTCTTGAGGAGTTACAATTCAAACTAGGGAGAGAGAGAGTTACACTTAGACATGAGAGAATATTTGGTGAGAGTTACAAATCAAATTGAATGAGAGAGTTGCAAGTGCATTTAATGAGAAGTTACACTTTTGTTGTACATTGAATTAGTGAGGAAGAGTTACATTCTCTTAAGTGTGGAGTTACTATTTTATTCCAAGAGAGAGGTTCGATTTGCCAAGTAAGAGACTCTCAATTTAATTTACTTATTCCATGAGAGTTTTCATTTCTATTAATCCAATAAAGGTGAATGACTTTAGAGTATTCTATAAATAACAATATCATAATAATAATAATAATACTAATACTAGTAAGGATAAAAATATTAATTCTTGACTTGTATAATCAAGATTGATTTGATTTTAAAAGTGGATTCCATATGTCAAGATCATTTTTGATCATTTAGACATGACTTTATTTTTGAAAAGTCGCTTCCAAATTAAGTGTTAATTTTTGTAGCATCAGATGTGTTCTAGCTACGAAATTTCGTGGAGAGGCTAGAATACATCAGATCTCCAAAACCCATAAATCGTTTCTAGAAATTCTGCTTAGAAATGATTTAATTAGATTATTAACCAGTTTTTAAATATTTCCTAAGTCTAAACTTAGGGAATATGGTTAATTAATTAGTATTAATTAAGTCAATGCGAGAATCATCTAGAAACTCACATCAATCAATCCAGAGATGATCCTAGCCATAGATTATGTTTTAATCTTAATCGTTGGTGCTCCAACAAAGGATTATAAGAGGAGGTCGATGTGGTGATGGAGAACACACCAGTGCAAATACTCAGTGGCCTAGGCAGTTCAATTTTCTCAGTAGTAGTAGCTCAATAGAGAAGATAGAGACAGAGGTTGAATGTTGATTTCTGGTAGCATTGGATGTGCCCTAAGCCTCAAAAAATTCGCAGGGAGGTTAGGACACATGTATTCCAGAATATCTAGAAATCGTTTTGGGAAATTCCACTAGGAGAAAATTTTATTAAAATAATTAATTATATTTAAGGGATGCCTAAGTCTAAACTTAGGAAATTAAAATAATTAAAAAGTATTAATTAAATTGGGGGTGAAACTTCCAAAAGAAGATGAGGATCAAGTCAAAATGATCTAAGCCTTTGATTAGAATCTAAAATAGGTTGTTGATTGATCAACGAGAGGATTATAAGAAGAGGCTTGATGCATTTGGAAGATACATCAAGCGAGAGATCAAAGATCAATTTTCTCAAGAGAGCAGTGCAGCAATTGTCGAAGAAGTCATCGAGGAGATTTCTTGCAGTGAGGGGCCAGGATAGTTTTCCAATTGGAGATTTTCCTGATCTAGGGATACATTGCAGAGAACGCAGAGAGAGATCCAGAATAGGCAGCGTTGTGCCACGCAGAGGCAACATAGAGCTTCAAAGGGAGTCTAAGATTCAGTTGGGAAGTCGAGTTCCAGAGCAAAAAGCCAAGGTGTGAGACCATAGGCAAGAGGAACGAAATTCCAGACAGCAAAAGATTCGTGGAAGGTCAAACCCCAGAGAGGTTGACGCAGACACTGCGCACAGCCAACATGGGGCTAGCCATCTAGGGCCTGTATCAGTGTCAGTTCTCCAATGATAGTGTGATGTATTTCTCACTAATTTCTCTGCTAGTCAGATTGTTTGTATCAAATAGAAAGTAAGGCATCCAAACATTGTATTCAGAAACTACTGCATAATAATACAAGCCCTGAACTGCTGCACCAGTTTTCCCACATTGGGCTTTTCCGAGGACGTTTGTCCAAAGGCAATCGTGTCAATTATGTGTGTGGTTATTTCTTCTTGCTCAGTTCTTGTTTCCACATTTAATTTAATTAGTGAAGATTGCAATCCTATTTACTTCGATATTTACAGTGTAACACAGTAAATACCTTGCATGGATTAACAAGTAGGAGAAGTAATATCAGTTTGTTGCAGTAGGGATTTGGGTATCCAATCTTCCACATGGTACCAGAGTGTAGGTAAAGCAAGAGAGCAAACTGGAAGAGCCCAACATTGAAGAGAAGGATGGAGATCGAAGTGCTGCATAGTAAGCAAATCAAATCCCCAGAGGGATTGCACAGTCTAGGCCAGGAGGGAAACATTCTCAAGGAAATTCTCTCTCTGAGTGAGTTGATAGAGAGGTAAGATTTTCAGTTCGTGATTTGTCAATGGCAGAGGGAGCAGCGCAGAGCAATCTTCAGGTGGGACGCAGTTTCCTACAACGTTTGCGGGTTAGAAAAGCGTCAGAAGAAGAAAGAAGACAATTTTTGAGGGAATTTCTTTCTCAGTGAACTCTGAGCCAAGGAAATCTATTTCTCAGCTGCTGAGCAATAGTAGCGAGGAGCATATCTACTAACTCCAACAGGGAGTGCATAAGCAAGCCTCGCAACTGCGCAGAGGAGAGAGGGAGCAGTTCGACTTCTGTTGGCAGAGATGGCAGCTAATGGGTTAAGAGATCAAGATTGATTGGACTGAACATCCAACTATGTGATCTGGAAGGCTATGATCCCCTGCCTTCTAGATGAGCATGATCTCAAAGCTTATGTCAATAGTGTGGTAGTTATACTCGCCGGGGGAGATCCGCTCAAGAAGTACAAGGTTGAGATGGCGAAGGCCAAGCAGTTGATCCTCGACAAAGTGAGGGATCACGTTGTATGTCACATTGCTGGCAAAGGGACAACCAAAGAGATGTGGAATTCCTTGGCTACATTGTATCAAAGATCTTTCGAGCAACGAAAGATGTACTTGGAGGACAAAATGAGATCCACAAGGATGCAGAAGGGGGAACGCATTGATCTGTTCCTATCGAAGCTTCAGGAAATCCGAGATCAGTTGGTAGGTCTAGCGTCATCACCTTAGCCTAACTAGATGGTAAGGTTGGCCATGAATTCAATCTCAAAAGAATGGAAAGTATTTGTCCAGAGTATCCTAGGCAGAGAGAAATTGTCGGATTGAAAAGGGATGTGGGTCGTTCTTCAATAGGAAGAGATGAAGCGAGACTTAGTCAAGTGCAAGCTTGATGGCAGCAGCAATAGTGAGACGAAGCCCAAGGATGAGGAGGCAAATGCAACCCTTGCATCAAAGCGACAACAGAAGCAACAGAGGCTAAAGAAGGATGTCTCAAAGGTCAAATGTTTACGGTGTAGTGAATTTGGTCACTACGCTACGCAGTGTCCTCTCAAGAAGAAGGACAAGGACAAGAAACATGATCCGCAGGCTACAACCGCAAATATCGAGGAGGAGGAGTTTGCCATGATTTCCCAGATACCTCCAGGACAGAGGTGGGGTGATCTAGTATTGTAGTTCGAAAGAACTACAAATGGACAACATCCTTGAGAAGTATACCTCTTGGATCAATACCTTTCTACGGGAGCCCATATCAGAAGTAGTAGGATGAACCAATGTCAGTTGGTACGGAGGAATGTCAGAGTGACAATTGTAGTGGCTAGGAGTGCCAGAGACTGAACAACACAGAGCAAAGTTGGCAGCAGTGCAACTGGCACAGTGCAGAGTCAACAACAAAGCAGAGACTTTAGAGGGTCAGCGCAGAGACTAGCAGCAGTCATAACTCCAACAATAGATGCATCATGTTGAACACCTTTGGTTCAGTATTTTGGATGTCTTTATGTTGCAACAACAACAAAGTTGTAGTGCAGATGCAGTTGGCAACAACATGCAGAGTCAGCAACAGCACAGATGCAACATTTGCGCAGTAGTTGATGGGCAGTGATGTCAGACATCAGCGGCGCAAAGCGAGATGTTACAGAGTCAGGGTGATGCTTCAGCAGGCTGCATTACTAGAGCACATTCCTCACTAAGAGGGAGAGTTGATTTTCGGTAGCATCGGATGTGCTCTAAGCCTCAAAATTTGCAGAGCAGCTAGGACAGATATATTCCAGAATACCCAGAAATTGTTTTGGGAAATTCCACCCATAGACAGTTTTATTAAAATAATTAATTATTTTTAATGGATGCCTAAGTCTAAACTTAGGAAATTAAAATAATTAAAGGGTATTAATTCAACTGGGGGTGAAACTTCTAGAAGAAGACGAGAATCAAGTCAAAATGATCTCAGCCATTAATTAAAATCTAATCTAGGGCGTTGATTGATTAGAGGATTATAAGAAGAGAGGCTTGATGGGCATTTGGAAGATACATCAAGTGAGAAATCAGAGATCGATTTTCTCAAGAAAGCGCACAGCAGTTGCCGAAGAAGTCATCGAGGAGATTTCCTACAGTGAGGGGATGGGATAGTTTTCCGGTTGGAGAGTTTCCTGATCCGGGAATGCATTGCAGAGAAGGCAAAGAGAGATCCAAAAGTGGTAGTGTAGAGCTTCAAAGGGAATCTGAGATTCAACTAGGAAGTCGAGTTCCAAAGCCAGAAGTTGGGGTGTGAGACTGGAGGGCCAGAAGAAAAAAGTTCCAGACAATAGAAGATCCATGGAAGAAGTGACGCAGACCCTAGAGAGGCTGACGCAGATATGTGTAGGTTGACGCAGAGCCAACGTGGGGCCAGCCATCCAAGGCCTACATCAGTGTCGGTTCGCTAGTGATAGTCTGAGGAATTTCTCACTAATTTCTCTGCCAATCAGATTCTCTGTATCGGATAGCCAATAAGGCATCCAAATATTGTATTCAGAAACTACTACATAATAATACAAACCCTTAGTTGTTGCACTAGTTTTCCCTCATTAGGTTTTTCTAGGCACATTTGTCCAAAAACAACGGTGTTAATTGTCTGTGTCGTTATTTCTTCTTGCTTAGTTCTTGTTTTCGCATATAATTTAATTAGTCAAGGTTGCAGTCATATTTACTCGATATTCACAGTGTAACGCAGTGAATAACTTGCATGAATTAACAAGTAGAACAAGTAATATCAGTTTGTTGCAGTAGGGATTTGGGTCTCCAAATTTTCACAGTGAGTCACAGGTGGAAGAGGAGGGAAACAACATTCCGGGAGGAAGGTTTCCAGTCCCCACAAGAGGCAAAGGAAGGAAGGTCAAAATTCTCATAAGGCCAGCGTAAGCTCTGTGCTGAGGGTGACACAAGAGGCTTAGCGCAAAGGGTGGGGAGGTAATTTCGGAGGCAGAAAATAGTTGTGGGGTGAGAAAATTCCTCACTAGATTTTGCCAATATTTCCTCAGATTAGATCGCCAATTGGGTATCTAAATTATCGTACTTAGAATTGTTGCTAAAGAATAATAATAAAGCCCTCATTTGTTGCATCGGTTTTCCTCGATTGGGTTTTTCCAACGACAATTGTCCAAAACTAACTATGTCAAAATTATTGTGTGCCAGAATTTCTCAATTTCTAGTATTTTATCTTCCGTAGTATTTTTAATGGTGAAAATTGCAGTTGTGATTTTATTCGTTGTTTGTCGTAGCAAATAAACTGGATAATTAAATTTTCAGTTAGAATAATACTTTCCAGTTGTTCCAGTAGATAAAAATTTCACATGGTATCGGAGCACAGTTGATCAATCAGAGAGCTCATAAGCAAAAAGAAGGAATTTCGTGGCTCAAGTGGGAAGAACGCTGAAATTCCCAATGGGCAACGCAATCTATTTTCCAAGAGGCTGAACTTGCTTGATGAAGACCAAATTTTCTGAGAGGGGCAGAAAAATTCGATCCTTCTAGAGCAAGTGATTCCAAAGGCAGAGGGAGCAACTCAGATTTTCTCGTTGAGCATATCTCTAGCTAGACACAGAGTGTTTTTGTAGCAGTTCACTAGTGCAAAGCCAACGTTAGGGTGGAAGAGAGGAATAGCACACTATAAATTCTTAGCATAACCATGGACAAAAGTAACATTTGGGAGACTTCATATTTGTCTTCTAGATTGGAAGACGAATTTGTTTGTTTATCAGGACCAACTTCACAAGGTGTCTGGTATATAGACAATGGGGCATCAACTCACGTGACAACGGTTAGAGAATATTTCTCTGCGTACAAGGAGGAGCATATGGACTTCCAGATTACTATGGGAAACAAAACAAAATGCACTCTAGTAGGTTGAGGTACCATAGATTTTCAAAGAGAGTCAAAAGCAAGCACCAGCAGTACAGATGTATTGCATGTGCCCAGATTAGGTATGAACTTGATTTCAGTATCCCAATTATAGGATAAGGGGTATAATATTCACTTTGTAGGGAGGAAAGTGTATGTCAAGCAATCGAGCTGGAAAAAAGTAAGACAAATTGGAGTTCAAAGTAATGGATTATACCTGTTACAAATTGATTCTCCAATGGCACTAAAGGCACTGACAGTAGCAGTGGGAAGGAGCTAAATGAGTTATGGCATAGGAGAATGGGACATCTACACCGTGGAGCACTTAGGATGCTCAGAAAAACAGTAACAGGGGTTCCAGAACATGGCACGGAAGACGATGATGTGTGCAGAGGATGCGTACTTGGGAAGTATGCTAAGGTAGCATTTCCAAGAAGTGACAATAAAGCTAATGGCGTGTTAGAACTTATACATTCAGATATTTGCAACCCGATGTCCACTAGAGCTCTCAACAGTGCCGAATATTTTGTCACCCTTATTGATGACCATTCTAGGAAAACTTGGATCTACTTATTGAAGACCAAAGGTGAGGTCTTCGATCATTTCAGAGAGTTTAAAGCTCCAATGGAGAATGCGACAAGGAAGAAGATCAAGTTGCTTCGCTCAAGTAATGGTGGAGAATATATTGATAAAGAATTAACAAATTTCTGTGCGAAAGAAGGCATCAACAGAGAATGGGCAACTCCATATAATCCACAACAAAATGGTATAACGGAGTCGAAAAACATAACCATTATTGGAGCCGCAAAGGTTATGTTATATGACCAGGATCCACCCAAATTTCTATGGGCAGAGACATGTAACACAGTAGTATATATTCAGAACAGGACTCCTCATAGAGCATTGGGGAAGAGAATGCTAAGAGGAGTCTTCACAGGGAAAAAACCATAAGTCAGCCACTTCAGAATTTTTGGCAGCGTTGTTTATTGCCACGTGCCAGATGATAAACGCACCAAACTAGATTACACTGCAAAGAAGGGGTTGTTTGTTGGGTACAATGAAAGCTCAAAGGCATACAGAATCTACACTCCTAGCAACACGAAGACTGTTGTAAGGCGAGACCTGAAGCTCATGGAAGACCGAGCTTTCAGGAGATCTCATGAGATGCCTGCATGTGATCAAAACCAATCAACAGAAGCTCCTTTGGTCAAGCAACAGGGGCAGCCAATGGGACAGGAAAGAGGACAATCACAAGGATCAAGTACTGTGACCAGTACTAGTATTTCTTCAGGTGCAGGAAATCCGAGGAGTTCTTAGCAGATGGAGCAACAGAGGCAGGATGAGGAGGAGATGGTTGAACCTCCCATGACTAGTGGTCGAGCTAGCAGAGAGGTTCGTCAAACATTGAGAGATGCAGAGGAGTTTATTGGAACACCTAGGACAAACAAAAGACAGTGCAGACAGCCTGACAAATACCAAGCATTAGTAGCTTAGGTTGTAAAACCTTCCATTTTTCAGGAGGTCGCACAGCATCAGGGATGGGTAGATGCCATGGTAGAAGAATATAGCTCTATCATGACGAATAATGTTCAAGAGGTAGTGCCAAGGTCGGAAAACAGATCAGTTGTAGGTTCTAGATGGATCTAGAAGATCAAATATGTTGCAGACAGCAGTGTGGAGAAATACAAGGCTAAGTGCTAGGATATTCCGACAAATAGGAAATAGTTAAGTATAACTTGGTCTAGTGTAGAGTTAGGTAAAGTGTGTTTCTTTACTATGTAGTTTTGTAACTTACAATCTGATGGTCACGATATGTTCTACACATGAACTGATCCGACCGTTCATTCTCTCCTCGGTATTACCGACACTTGATCCATGGCTTAACACCCGATTGGTCCATGATCTCTATTTAAAGAGCATGGGGGATCATTTGTAAGGTGACCGTTCATGAGAGAAGCTTATGTAAATTTTCTTTCTTTTACATTAATAAATTGCCTGAAGTGGTTGCATTCGCTCAAGTTGTGGATTGTTTCCCTCCTTGAGGGTTTTAACCACATCAAGAATACTAGTGTACTGATCTGTGATTTGTTTGTGAGTGGTGTCCTTTAGTGTTCTCTCTGAGGAACTTACCCTGTAAATTCCTACACTAAGTTCGTAGCAAAGGGGTATGCACAAAAAGAAAGGATAGATCATGACACATGCATTTCATCAAAAAGCCCAATCATGACCATGTTCTTGAAGTGCAATATTGTTCAACCAATGATCAAGTTGCAAACATCTTTACAAAGGCTCTCACAGAGGCGAAGTTTACTAAACTTCGATTTATGGTTGGAGTTCAAGAAGTTGTCACTAAGGGGGGGGATAGGCTCTAATGACTCCTTCCTTCTCCTATTGTGTCATATTTGTACATCCTTCAATCCTATCCCAAGTTGTTCTTAAGCGGGGATGTTAGGATATTCCAACACATAGGAAATAGTTAAGTATAACTTGGTCTAGTGTAGAGTTAGCTAAAGTGTGTTTCTTTACTATGTACTTTTGTAACTTACAATCCGACAGTCACACTATGTTCTACACATGAAGTGATCCAACGGTTCATTCTCTCCTCAGTATTACCAACACTTGATCCATGGCTTAACACCCAATTGGTCCGTGATCTCTATTCAAAGAGCATGGAGGATCATTTGTAAGGTGACCATTCATGAGAGAAGCTTATATAAATTTTCTTTCCTTTACATTAATAGATTGCCTGAAGTGGCCGCGTTGGCTCAGGCCATGGACTGTTTCCCTCTTTGAGGGTTTTAACCACATCAAGAATACTAGTGTACTAATCTGTGATCTATTTGTGAGTGGTTTCCTTTGGTGTTCTATCTGAAGAACTTACTTGTAAACTCCTACACTAAGTTCGTGGCAAAGGGGTATGCACAGAAAGAAATGATAGATTATGAGAAGACCTTCACCTCAGTTGCTAGATACACTTCTATCTAGCTAGTTATATCCCTAGCAACTCAGATGGGATAGCAAATTCACCAGATGGATGTCAAGAAAACCTTCTTAAATGGCGTGATAGAGGAAGAGGTGTACATAAAACAACTAGAGGACTTCGAGACTCATGAGAGGTGCACTCATGTGTGCAAATTGAAGAAGGCTCTATACAGACTCAAGTAGGCTCCCAGAGCATGGTATGGTAGGATTGACAACTACTTACAACAAATGGGATTCGTCAAGAGTAACGCAAATCCCAACCTTTTCTATTTGATGGTAGTGGGTTAGCCACTCATTGTAGTTTTTATGTGGATGATGTCTTTTTTAGAAGATCATAAGGGCTCATAGAGGACTGCAAGAGGAACTTGGCAGCAAAGTTTGACATGAAGGATTTAGGGTTGATGCACTATTTCCTAAGATTGGAAGTTTGGCAGAAGGATGGGGAGATCTTCCTTGGACAAGGGAGATACGCCACAGATATTCTGAAAAGATTCAAAATGCAAGATTGCAGACCCATGATCACCAACAGGAAGATAGATGCATTAGATGACAAGGATGTCGACCCCACCTTGTATAGACAACTTATTGGATTTCTCATGTATCTAGTCAATACGAGGCCAGATATTTGCTTCACAATCAATACCCTTAGTCAGTCCATGGTAAAGTCAAAGAGGGTACATTGGGCAACAGCAAGGCACATTCTGAGCTATGTGCATGCCACAGTTGAGTATGAGTTGAGATATACCCGAGGAGATGATGTCAGATTATGTGGATTCACAAATGCAGATTGGGCAAGAATTTTAGTGGACAAGAAAAGTACCTCTAGGTATTGCTTCAGTGTTGTATCAAGGATGGTTTCATGGTGTAACAGAATGCAAAAGTTCGTAGCACTGAGCTCTACAAAAGTAGAGTATATGGTCTCAAGAACAGCTATGCGCGAATCTATATGGCTTCGGAAGCTACTAGTAAGCTTGTTCAGGCAGAGGATGGAGGCGACCAATGTCTACTCTAATAATCAGAGTTGCATAACACTCTAAGAATCTAGTGTTTCTTGACAAGGCATATAACATAGATATTCGATGTCATTTCATCAGAGATTGTGTACTACGTGGAGCAGTCCAGCTACAGTATGTTCCCACAGAAGTGTTGGTTGTAAACATACTCACAAAAGCCCTAGGAAGAGCTAAGTTCGTCTACTTCAAAGAACAGATGGGTATGGTGGAGAACCAATTTTAGTAGCAAAGGTTGATTCTCAGCTGCAGCAGCAGCAGATGAGAGGGAGTTGCAGTATAGATGCAGTGTTGGCAACAGTATACTAGGGTCAGCAGAAGCACAGAACTAGCATATATCAGAGTTGCGCAGTAGCTGGTGGGCAGCAATAGCCAGACATCAACAACGTTACAGTGGATGATGCAGAGACAGGATGTTGTGGCAAGGAGTGCAACACTAGAACACATTCCTCGCTAAGAGAAGTGTTAGTTTTTGTAGCATTGGATGTGTTCTAGCCACGAAATTTGGTGGAGAGGCTAGAATACATGAGATCTCTGAAACCAAAAATTGTTTCTGGAAATTCTGCCTAGAAATGAATTAATTAGATTATTAACCAGTTTTTAAATATTTACCAAGTCTAAACTTAGCGAATATGGTTAATTAATCAGTATTAATTAAGTCAAGGCGAGAATCATCTAAAAACTCACACGGATCAATCCAGAGATGATCCTAGCCATTGATTATGTTTTAATTTTGGTCATTAGTGCTCAAACAAAGAATTATAAGAGGAGGTTGATGTGGTGATGGAGAACACACTAGTGTAGATACTCAGTTGCCTACGCAATTCGATTTTCTGAGTAGCAATAGCTTAGCCAAAAAAATAGAGCCATAGGGTGAGTAACAGGTGGAAAAGGAGGACAGCAACATTCCAGGAGGAAGGTTTCCAATTCCCGGAAGAGGAGAAGGAAGGAAGACCGAAATTCTCATAGGGCCAACGTAGGCTTTGTGCAACGGGTGACACAAGAGGCTCAGCTCATAGGATGGGAGGTAATTTCGAAGGCAGAAAATAGCTGTGGGGTGAGAGAAAATTCCTCACTAGATTTTGCCAGTATTTTCCTCAGATTAGATCGCCAGTTGGGCATCTAAATTATTGTACTCATAATTCCTACTAAAGAATAATAATAAAACCCTCATCCACTACACCAATTTTTCTGCATTGGGTTTTTCCAGGGACAATTGTCCAAAATTAACTTTGTCAAAATTCTTGTGTGTGCGCCAGAATTTCTCAGTTTCCTGTATTTTATTTTATGTAGTGTTTTTATGATGAAAATTATAGTTGTGATTTTATCTGTTTTTTTTGTAGCAAATACATTGCATAATTAACTTTTCAGTTAGAAGAATAATTTCCAGTTGCTGCAATAGATAAAAATTTCACATTGAGGTGTGACTTACTAATGTTGGAAAGTCATATTAGAATTGTCAAGAATTAAATTTTATTATAGGAGGTTCAAACAGAACTGAAAGATATGATTTCTTCTAAGAGAAATTCAGCCCTGAGTTGCCAAATTTTAACGCTCCCTCTTAGCTAGGGAAGAATTTCTTTCTGCATCAAAGATCTCAGCTTCCTATAATATCCTTCATTCATCTTAGTTCAACTCTGCTCTGTAACAATGAAGTCACAATCTAAAGAAGAATCATCCACATGACACAAATTGGGAAAGGAAAGGATCATCACATGGACAAGACTCAAGTCACACAGACAAGAATCAAACACAACCAAGTTTCATTAAATGTCAAGCGACGGAACACTTGCATCCTAGACAAGTCACACAAACAAGTCTCACTACAATTATTGACTAGATATGTGGCTCTTCCCACGTCCCAAACTGTGATTCGGATGCATACTGAGGCCTACTCTTGTGGTACACAATACACAAGAGGTCCCTCATTCTCAGGAGCTTTCTGGTATCATTCCCTAATCCTATGAGCTCTGACATGGGGGAAAGGCAGCTTGGTGTTCTCGATCAGCTACGACCACTTCCTGGAAGGGTCATGTCCATAAGTCCAAGTTGCTCTCTAAAAACCAAGAACTTTCCTTTCAGTAAAAGGCTTGGTAAGAATGTCAGCTATCTGATCATTAGTGGAGATGTGATGGAGCCTCACTACTCTTCTCAGCACCCTATCCCAAATATAGTGATAATTGATCTCAATATGCTTGGACTTGTCATGAAACACAGGATTTTCTACAAGACGAATCCCACTCTTACTGTCACAAAATATAACTGTTGTGTTTAGAACTTGCTCAAATGGTTCCCCAAAAAGCTTCCTCACCCAAACTGCCTCACAACTAGCCATGCTAAACACAATGTACTGAACTTCAGTTCTACTCAGTGCAACAGAGTTCTGCGTTTTGCTCATCCAAGAGATCATCGTAGATCCCAAGCTAAAGCAGCACCTAGAAGTGTTATTTTTATCAATAGAGTTACAAGCCCAATTAGCATCAGTATATCCATGAAGTCTTACATTTTTAGTAATGTATTTCAATCCTAGATTGATAGTTCCATGCAAGTATCTAAGTACATGTTTTGCAGCAACCCAATTGGCATGGAAGGGATCAATGATATGTTGACTTAAAGTATTTACAACAAAGCATATGTCAGGCCTAGTGTTTGCCAAAAACAGCAAAGCACCAATAAGATGTCTATACTCTCTTGGATTTGCCAGACTAGATCCTACAACTTTGCCACATAATTTCCTAAAATTCATTTCCATAGGAGTATGCATGAACTTACATTCTACCATAGCAAATCTTTCAAGAAGCTTAACACCATATTTTCCTTGAGAAAAATAAATTTCCCCAGGTCTTTGTCATACCTCTAGACCCAAAAAGTAATGCATCAAGCCAAGGTCTTTCATTTCAAATTCAAAATCTAGCTCCCTCTTACACTAGAGGATAAGATGTTCTCCTCTTGTCAAGAATAAATCATCAACATACAATACCAAAATCAAAGGTATACCTTGGACTGTCTTGAAGTAGAGGTTTGGGTCTGCATTGCTTCTTGTGAAACCAAACTTTATCAGGTAGCTATTAATGCGAGCATACCAAGCTCTTCGAGCCTGTTTCAGCCTATAGAAGGTTTTCTTCAGTCTATATACATGAGTTTCCTTGTCATGCTTTTCAAAGCCTTGTGGTTGTTCCAAAAATACCTCTTCCTTGAGAAATCCATGCAAGAAAGCAGTTTTTGCATCAATCTGGTGAAGAGTCCATCCCTGGCTAGCAGTTAAGGCAACAACACATCAAATAGTAGTATATTGAGCTACAGGGGCAAAAACATCATCATAGCCTATTCCCTCTTTCTGATAGAAACCTCTAGCTACAAACCTAGCCTTATATTTTTCAATACTACCATTTGCACCATGTTTAATCTTAAACAACCATTTGGAAGTGACAGCAGATTTACCTTGAGGTCTAGGAACCACTTCCCAAACATCATAATAGAAGATGGACCCATATTCTTTAGTCATGGCATTGTTACCGCTCAAACTAGCAGGGGGTCCTAGAGGGGTACTTGCTAGGTTAAGAGCAACAATGAGGCTAAAGCCCCACTATCACCATAGCTAAAGCTTCCTACTCTTTACGAACTTTCACTGATGGGAGGAGACTGGATATATAGAGAATCACTTATAAAGGATAGATCAACTACGATGGGTGTGAAGTGATCTCGGGGACCCTTTCTTGGGGGAGGCTCAAGAATCAGACTTGTTTGCTTCTTAAGCAAGGTACAAAGCTTTCTAGGAGAAGGGGGTGAGGATTTAGGGCTAGGTTTAAAGAGTGGGAATTGTAAAGGAGCTTCCAAAACCATAAAATCCTTGTTGAACTTGGTTTCCCAAGCGGTTTTTGAAGAGTTAACTTTTCAAAGGTACGGGACCAAGTAGACACAAGTTACGTCAAGAGGAAGGAGTTTAGCAACCAACAATAAACTTGACCTAAACAAGAAGGAGAAGGGTCCAAAGAATTGATTTTTATTTGAAGTTGCAAAATGGTCCCTATGAGGAACTAGCTTAGGGAAACTTAGGGCAAAAACTAATCTTGAGGCTAGGGCTTGGGATATCTCACAACCCGATCATCGACATTTCCGCAAATTTGGAGGAGGCCTAGGAGAGACACAACTGCAACTAAGGCCAAGAGATCGAAGTTTTTCTATGGGTGATTTGTTGAGAAAATGATGCCCTAAGAGCCCTAATGTGGCTAGACCTTGAATAAAGGAGAGTTGAAGAAAAATGTTTCTTTATGTGATCACCTTATGGTAGACCAGTGCCTAATCCTTTCGAGATATTGGAGTCAAGAAGAATATGAAGATAGATTTTGTTTCTAGTTCAAGGAAGATCTAAGATCAACTTCGCTTGTCATTAGGGCAAAGGAGAATGACCTTAAAAGCTTTTATACTTCATTTTGCAAGGTAAAATGGCTTGCCAAGATAAATTCAACCTTAGAATTATCCCTAGGATAATTTGTTCAACATACATGGCCCATACATAGAGATATGCTATATAGAAACATAAATCCACAATTTCGCAGTAAATGCATGCAGCAACTAGCCCTCATATAGTGAAAATCTCACTACCAATGCATGTGACAAAGTAAAAGAATAATAGCATTAAATTTGTATTTACATGTAAGAGAATATATCCAACCACCAATAAACTCGCCAACCATGACACTCCAAGATAAGAAAAGACAATCCATACATCAGAATTCATCCATGCTCCAAAATTTCGTCCACCAAGAAGGAATAACGAAAATCTCAAGAGAGATACCAGTCCAAACCAAGTGATGATGAGCAATGAACTCTCATCATTTGTATTTATACACCTCTAAAGAATTTGATTTAGTTATTTGAAGTTACATTAGCCCCTAAAATAAAAATAATGTGCAAATAATTAACTTTTGGTGACAAGCCCACCAAACTAACTCATAAACAAAATAACAAGCCTCTCAAGAGGTCGAATGATCAATAATACAAATACTTGGGCTCTCTAGGAAGCTTGATGAAGTCCATAAGTGTCATAATGATGAATAGGACTTCCAAAAGTAATGGACAAGGGGTTGACCCCTTGTTCTCCACATAATAAACATGTGGTGCTCCCAATGGGTGTGAGGGCACACAAGTGACCTCATGGGTCACCAAGTAAATCGAAGATGATTGTAGACCATTTGTAGGATGGTGTAAGTGATGCCACATCAGCTTACAAGTCCTGGCTCATCTTCCAAGTGCATTGTACAACTATGGGGTTGGTTAGGAAAAGGTGATCCAGGTGCATCTTCCTCATCCAATAGGTGAATCTCACGCAATCTTTGAACATCTGTGGGATCCATGGAGTGTTTTCTACTGTTGTAGAGGCCCATGGCTCTCAACACACACCCTAAATGTGCCATTGTAGCCCTCTAGAGGGTTAAGACCCCGTATAGGGACACCAAACCCATGATGGAGACCACCTGCAATCCTGCATAAGATCTAATGTGCTCCCTAGCCTTCTAGTACAACAAGTCATTAAGGAAATCGAGTAAAAAAGCTTACAAACCATGAACAACAAGCAGGAACTTCATAATGGCATGCCCTTCCATAATGGGCTTCGGCATGTGCTAATATCTCCAAGCTCAAAATGGAGTTAACCAAGTATCCTATTAAGTGGTTTCTACTTCTAAAGGGGATAATATGTCCAAGGTACATCCTTCAAAAGGTGGTGGTATGTGATAAAGAGTTGAATGGAATAGGGAGTGAAAAGGGGCATCCCTGGCCCACATGTTGGGGTACAAGGGTAGCTAGAAAAAGGAAAGCCCACACTTGGGTATATAATATATAGGAGGGAGCAATCGTGGTACATGAGGTGCCCTGACCTTGATTTTTCCACCCTTCTTCATATGCCTTTTTCTTTTTATGATTTTTCTTTAATTAACAGCTCAGGGCTCAAGGGGTAAGAGTATGATGTGTGAGATATAGCAGTGGATACCCCCTTTAATGTAGGCAATTCATTGCCCACCAGGGGTTGGGACAATCTTAGGTTCCTAAATAATAAAGGAGGCTCATCTAGGGTCTGTAGGAACTAGGGTGATGGCCATGATGATGGGGTAGAGCTGATGTATTGCCTTTTTCCCACATGCTAAATGTATTTGTCTCGGTCATCTTTTGCATCTCGTGGTACATTCCCTGTTGAATGTGGCCAATTATGCTTTTACTTTTCTTTTTAGCTGCATAAACCTTTGGGCCATCACTCCATGCCCAATCCAAGGTCTGGACAAGGGGAAGGGGAAAGCTAGCCCTCTATGGACCCAGTAGAGGAATGTGGACCCAGGTGGGAGAAATGATGAATGGGGTTATAATGAGTGGAAAGGGAGTGATATATATGGATGAGTGAGTGGTATCACATAACCATAATCAGGGTTTCCCATGTAATACCATCCATAAAGCCCAAGGGTCAGTAAAAAAAATCCCGCAGGACTAGAGTCCAAGGTTAACATCCAAAAGAGGTCTAGGGAACAAGAGCACTGACTTAGCCCATTCTTTCTACTGAATCCCCCCATTAATCCATGCCAGTAAGTGTCCATGATAAGCAAACTACAATACTCAATTACCAGATGACAATGCATACCTTTAGGTTCTAGAGGCCCACCTTCAAACATACGATCACGGCAGATGGGTGAGGAACCACATGGCTGGCTCAGCTGGGTAACAGGCATCATGGAAGCAACATACCCTTGAAACTAACTTGGCTTCTTACTTTCTCTGAACATTCCTCTTGGGGTAACATGTTGTTCAGCATCTTGCAAGGTATCTTGCAGCCATAGTCGTATCTTTCTAGTAGGAGAATCATGGGGTGGAGGATCTAGAGTATCCATGGAACCCACTGGATTATCAGCAAGCTCATTCTCAGGTTCCGGTTCAGACTCAGATGTAGGCTCTTTTTCATTAACAATTTGTCTTTCAGCAATGGCAGGGGGAGGAGAGTCTCTTGCTTTTCTAAGTGTTGCATCTTCATCAATTGTTACGTCTCTACTAAACTCTATAGTTCTTTGACCTGGTACATAAATTCTATAAGTTTTTGAATTATCACAATAACGAACAAATGTATCTTTCTTACCTGAAGCTTCCAGTTTGGTCCTTTTCTCTTTCGACACATGGAAGTACCCAAGAGAGTCAAAGATTCTCAAACGACTCACTTCAGACCTTTTACCAATGAAGACTGCTTCAGGAGTCTTATTGTCTAAGACCCGGTGAGGAGTTCTATTTTGCACATAAACATCAATATTTGCAACTTCTCCCCTCAGAAACTTTGGTAGCTTTCGATCATGTACCATGGCTCTAACTGCTTCCATAAAGGTTCTATTCTTCCTCTTAGCAACACCATTTTGTTATGGATTGTACGACACAGTGGTTTCTTTCTTTATTCCGGCGTCTTTACAAAGATAATTAAAATCATTAGAGGTGAACCCTCCCCTATTATTAGATCTGAAAGCTTTGATCGACTTTCCACCTTGATTTTCAATTAAAGCCTTGAAACCTCTGAAAATGTCAAATACCTGCCTTGCGAGAAAAATTATCAACATAAATCATGAAATATAAGTAGCCACCAAAAGAAGTAACAAATATAGATCCACATAAATCAAAATGTATGAGCTAAAGTACCTGACTAGTTTTTGTTTTGCTTGAAGGGAATGGTCCCTTTACATGCTTTCCACTTGCTCATCTTGGGAAAACTCCTTCATGATCCATTCAGATCATAAGCATCCTAGAAACTATCTTCCTTACATGAGGTAAGGCTTTGTAGTGTAGGTGAGTGAATCTTTTGTGCCATAGCTCACACTGAAAATTGGTATCATGGACCAGTGCATGAATGGTTTTACCATTGACTTTGTAAAGCCCTTCACATCTTGACCCAAGAGTGAAAGTTGTTGAAGATTCTAAGTTTAATTAGTTTTAAAACCCTTCATGCACTTTTTCTGATATATTCCTACCTACTTGTTATTTTTTTTTAACAAGTTATTTACGAAGTAAATACTAAAAATAAACACTAGTGCATGCTCAACATATTACAGATCAGCAACTAAAATAAACAAGAACACACACACCACATGACACCATTATTTTTGGACTAATGTCCCCGAAAAAACCCAATGCGGGAAAACTGGTGCAACTATCTGAGGGTTTTCTTATTAAGTAATATCAGAGTACAATCTGGGTGCCGAAACTGGCCTACCCAATAGAGAATTTCCTTAGCAGCTATACCTCGCAGTTTGAGAGAAATCTCCTAGCTAAAACCCCAGAAAAATCTTTCTGGCAGCTCCTCAACCCAAAACTTCTCTGCAACCACAGCGTCTGCCCAATCTGGATTGCGTCAACCCCTCTCTGTCTCACGCTGGACCTGTGTCAGCCTTTCTTGGCCTGCGTCTGCTTTTTGGGCCTTTGCGTCAGACATGCTGGCCTCTATGGCGCTCTGCGTAGCACTTGCCTGCCTCTACGTGGCCCTGCATGAGCCCTTGCTGGCTCTGCGTCACTCTCCTTAGCTGTTGCACTGCTCTCCCGGCACAATCTCTGCCTTCTTTGTTTCTTGTACTCAATGCCCCTCAACTGCTCTCCCAATCACTGATTCTATCTCTCTTAGCAAATCCCGCTTTAGAGAATAGAATGATTGATCACTCTGGTGTACTCTGCAAGTGACCCTCAAGCCTCCACTTATACTTTTCCTGTTGACATATCAACGACCGAGATTAAGTCCCTAATTAATGGCTAAGATTAGATTTGGCTTGATCCATGTCTTTTGGACCACTCTAACATAGATTCATATTAACACATTAATATTTTATTTTCCCTAAGTTTAGACTTAGGGACTCCATTAAAAATATTAATTATTTTAATATCTCCTGATTTGTTTAGAATTTGCCCAAACCCTTTCTGGGTATTGGAGATCTCATGCGCCCCAACCTCTCCACCAAATTTTGTGACTAGAGCACATCTGATGCTACCCCAAATCAACAAAAATTTCTCTCATACTTGAGTTCAAAGGCCAAGTTAGAACTTTTCCATTAATAAAAACAACTTTCATTCCTTTATCTTCTAGAGTAGATATGGATACCAAATTATTTTTCAAACTAGGTACATAAACTTCTTGCAGAAAATTAGGTTTGTCATCATCTAATTAAAATGAAATTGAACCTTTAACTTGTTGAGTAGAATTATCTTCAAGGATAACATTTAAATTAGCCTCCCTCTCAACTAAATTAGAGAGTGTTTGTTTGTAACCAGTAAAATGTTTGGAAGCACCACTATCAACTAACTAACTATCAAATGAATATGTAGAAGAAGAATTAGAAAGAGCAGAAACAAGAAAATACTCTAATTGAGTTTCCAGTGCATTATTTCTATACATTGGATTTCTTGTTTTCTTAGGATGGCCTTTTCTTTGATTTTCAGAAGTGTCCTTTCTATAATCAGATTTGTTTTTAAATCTAGGTGTTCTTCTTCTTTTTTTACAATCACAAGCAAGGAAACTGATATCACTCAAACAAGCAGGGGTTCCTATGGAACAACTACTAGGTCAAGTGGCAAAAATGGAGCAATAGCCCATTGTCATCTGAGCTAAAGCTCCCTACTCTATACAGACTTTCACCGATGGGAGGAGTCCCAGTGCTTAGGGAAATCACTTGGAGAAATATAACGATGGCGTAGGTGGATAATGATTTCAAGAACCTATTCAAAGGAGAGACTCTAATGATTGGGATTGCTTGCTTTAGAAGCAATGCGAATGGCTTTCCAAGAAGCGCTAAAAGGAGACCTAGAACTAGGGCTGAGGAGTATTTCTTGTTAAGAAGTGCCCTAGACCAAAGAATCCTAGACGAATAGGGTTTCTAAGCAATCCTTGCGAAATTGAAGTGACAAGGTAGTGGGACCACAAAGAATCGCTAGTGAACCCAAACACGGTCAAGGGTTCGAGGTGAAACTTCGAACAAAGGGACCTGACCAAGTGACGCAAGAGAAAAGAATCAAAGAGATAGGATTTGACTTGGATTTTTAACGCAATGATCCTTAATGAAGCCACTAGCCAAAGGAAGCCTAGGCAGAAATGGTTTTTGAGCTAAGGCTTGAGATAACTTGAGATTCCACCCTCGGAATGGCTTGAAAATTGGAGGACACAACAATGCAACTCTTGACCATGTTTCATCAATTCTGGATGGCTATAATTGATTTTGTGTGATGCCCTAGGAAGCCTTCTAGGATTAGGGCTTAGAAAAAAAAAAGGAGGTGAGAAAGATATTTGGTTTGTTATCACCTAGGACTAGACTAGTGCCTAGCCTATTGCGAGAATGGAGTCAATATGATTTGATGTTTAGAGATGCTTATACGCAATCAGTGAGTTCCCCAGCAACTTTGCATGGCCCTAGAAGCAGCGACTAAGTTACTAGGAAAATTTACACTTCTTACATGTTGCAATTGATGACTTATCAAGGTGATTATGAACAATCATATACTCCTAGGATATTTATTCATTATACTTTACATAAAGTATATGGAAGAGCCCTCACCAAGACAACGTCAACAAATTTGTATTTCATTAATGCAGTGTAACCAACTTAATGAGCAAAATTTCTTCATACATTATACAAGTGACAAAATCAGATATATACCATGAAAAATACACTTACAAGTATAGACAACATCTTCCAATCATCAATACACAAAAGTTGAAGCTCCAAGATAAAAGACAAGCTCTTCCAAACATCGAAATGCATCAAGATTCCAATTCATCTATCAATAAGGCTAGCGAAATTCTCAACAAGAGATACAAGTCCAAAACCAAGTGATGATCAAATGGAATGATCATCACATCAATAATATCCTCCCTAAGGGGTTCGATTTGCCTAATACATCCTAATAATGCCCCAACTATTAAAATAATATACCAAAATAACATTCCTTGGTGACAAGCCCACCAAGATAGCTCAATAAGACAAAAATAAGCCTCCCAAGAAAGAAAAATAGTAGATACAATAGGTCGAAGAGCCAATGAGGAGGCCTTGTGGAGTCCAATGAGTGTCAAGATGAATGAATGAGCTCCAAACATAGTGATAAAGGGGTTGGACCCTTGATATCCACAAAAACAATCTGTGGTGTCCCCAAGTGGCTATGGGGGCACTAAACATCCTCATGGGTCTCCAAATGGATCGAACAAGCCTATATCCCATCTATAAGGGTCATAAGAACAATGCAAACCCTTCCATTGTCTCTCATGACGAGAGACATCCTCATCTGGCCCCTGGGATTAGCTTCCAAGTGTGTGGTGCAGGAATAGAGTCAACTGGGCAAGGTGGTCCAGGAGCATCATCATCGTCTAACAAGTGTAACACGAGCAAAACTTGAGTAAAACTGAAAGATCACATGAAGTGGCAATCTGCTCTCTGCTATGGTGGAGACATGTCGCTCTCAACACTTACCCTACAAATGTCAATATGACCGTCTAGAGGGCTTGAACCCCATATAGGGAGACCAAACCCCAAACGAACACCCACCTACAATCCTATATAAGATCCAATGTGTCTCCCCACCTTCCAAAACAACCAAACATTAGAGCAACTGAGTAAATGCGCTTACAAATCATGGAACCAAGTGGCCACTACATAGTGGCATGCCCTTCCATAATGGGCGTCAAAACGTACAAGTGTCTACAACTTCAAGAAGAAGGTTAACCAAAGACCCTATTAGGTGGTTTTTAGCCTCTGAGGAGTTGACATGTCCATGGTACATCCATCAAATGGAAGGTGGTATGTGAAATAACGATGTAACGAAGTAGGGCATTAAAAGAAGGCTCTGTAATAACCCAGGTAAAAATTCCATGTAAAAATATATAAGACCACAGTTGATGGGGCACTTATTCCAAGCTAAATGTTGGGCAAGACATCCTAGTGGGTTTTCATTTGGGTGTTTATGGCTAAACAAATTGGCAAAGGCAATGGCTAAGGATTTTGAAAGGCAAAATGGTATTTTTGGAAAGGCTTAAATGTCCAAAACATTAGAGGGACCCAAGGACAGGATGTTTGAGTGGCTGACATGCCTCCTGGGGTTTTCTTGCTAATGTGTATAGGTTGGTTGATGTGTTCCGTCGATTCCACTTCCTTAAGTTCACATAGGAGGTTGAATCCAATCACAGTAGCCTCTCATCACATCTTTACCTAGTTAGCTAGCTAGTTACTTGGATAGATGTGTGAGGAGAGTGTTACAGGCTCCAAGCCACATGCCATAGTACAAGGGTAGTTAAAATAAGGGAATCCCACACTAGGGTATATGAATCTAGGGGGGAGCAATTGTGGTAGATGAGTCATCCCGACCATTGCTTTTCCTCCCTTCTTCATATACATTTTTCCTTTTATAGATTTTTCTCTTTGTAACTGCTCGAGGCTCCTGGAGGAGAAGAGTATGATATGTGAGATATAGAAGTGAATACCTCCTTAAGGTGGGGCAATTCATCGCCCAGCAAGGGTTGGGACAATCATGGATTCCTTAATGGTATGGGGTCAACATGATGGGGCCTATTGACCACTCGAGTGGCACTTGATGGTTATATGAAGACTCCATATCCAAGGATGATCCAGAGGACACTTGTACCATTAGATATCATCAGTCAACAGAGTTTTTTAACTCTACTTCTATCTTTTCATCATCTTTCTTGTACCCAGATTCCACACCCTATAGGGAATTGTAATAATTGATACTAGTAATGATGAGTTTTTGAGTCTGTAACAAGCCTAGGATGTTGGGAATCAATCAGAAAACGAGAACACCTTGGAGTGTTTTTTTTATCAGGTTAATTATCCCTTCTTTTTCAAAGGCGGATAATTTTCTAGGTTTTTTCACTCACTTTTACCCCAAAGCTGGTTTTGAGTCTGTAACAAGCCTAGGATGTTGGGACTCGATCAGAAAACGAGTACACCTTGGATTGCTTTTTTTATCCGGTTAATTATCCCTTCTTTTTCAGAGGCAGATAATTTTATGGGTTTTTTCACTCACTTTTACCCCAAAGTCGGGGTGACAATTTGAAGGTTTAGCCCCTAACACATCTTAGTGTCTAGAGTCGATGTATATTACCATACTAAATCACACAAAAAATTTCGTGGAATTTGGCTAGGTCTAAATAGGATATTTTAATAATTAAAAATTTCCTGCAAAACGAGATTTTTTAATTATTTTCTATGTAATGATGTAAATAAGTGGCCTTAGGAAATGTCTGGGGCGTGTGATTACTCGAAATTCATCCTCAAAAACCCAGCATTATCCTAGAGCCCACTTTGAGGGTCAAAAAATGACTTATAGTCCCTCAAAAGCCGATTTTTCAAATGACATTAGCAAAAATGTGGAAAAAATTCAAAAAAAAATTGAATAATTGAAAAAATTTATAAATTTTTCCAAACTCGAAATAGATCAAATTTTGACATGGAAATTATGTGTAGAGTCAAAGGTGATGTGACAATTACATGGGGCCCACCAAAAAGGCACTAGCTCAATTACAAGTCAAGTCAAAGTCAAAATGGGCCCACGTTGAGTTCATACGTATGGCCAAAAGTTCACCCTGATATAGTTCATGTGTTATGGATTCACTGTGATGGAATATAAATCTGAAGTTTAAACTTTAATAAAGTGGGTGGGGATTGGACCCCACCTCAATCATATAGCCTATGTAGGAGGCAATCAAAACAGATTTATGCACATGCCATTAAAGATTCAACACAAAGGGAAAAGAAGGTTCCATGCAGCAAGGGAAACTCCAACGCAGCAACATGATATTACACAGCAGATTTTTGAATAGATATTTACGCTGCCAATCAAGGAGACAACTCTACGTATGGGAAGATTAGGTACACATTGGTAGTCAAAGATCAACGCTACAACAAGGGAAATCAACGTGTGGTTCAGATTTTGTAATAGCAGATCTTATTGCTATTAGTTTGGGAGTATATCTCCACACCTCACATCCTTTACACTTGTACACACAGCACCTACCTTAGCCTCTATGTAACAACTAGTTCAAACTACACGAAGATTCGGAAGGAGCTCTATTTGTTTCAGTTAGTGGGGGACATGTGTCAAAGTTTGTCCCCCTACAAAATCAATCAAGAGATACATGTTGCTGAGTTCATACACACAGGCAGCTTGACATCGTATTTTGTGGGGATTGCATTGGACTTTACAACAGTTAACTAAGGAGTTGTCTCCCCATTCCACCAGCATTTATACACATGGCAGCAGTGAGGATGTATGCATAGGCCAGCAAAGGGTATCCACAGCAGTTTGATTTCCACACTTCACAGTCACATTGCCACTTGAAACTTGACTTGGTCTTTGGGATTGTCATCAAGCTACACTTATCACTTGGTTTCTCCATTGGGATAATCTCCCATTTTCTTATTTATGAGTTTTGAGCTCTCATTTTGGTATCTTAAGAACAAGTTGTTGGGCTTGCGAAGACTCTGCTGGATTTTCTATTCATCTTTCATATAATAAAAGAGACTTTGGGGTACTATTGTGTTGGTGTTCTCCTTCCATTTCTTGAGGTGATGTTATTTCAGTTTTTGTGCTTTACATTCTACATGTATGTTGGATTATGCTAGTTATCATTTTGCCACTTGTTTGGATTAACATATGCAAGCTATCTTGTATGCAAGCTATCTTGTAGTAGGATTGACAATAAATGCATCATCATCACCATCACAACTACCCAAGAAGAAAAGAAAAAGCGAAAAGGGAAAAAATATATAAAAAATGAACCACCAGTTTTGAGCAGGATCAAGCCTCAACGCATCAATAGTTGGAAAAGGAAAAGGTATAGGTTTGGTATATCTGATAGCCACAAGCATGTTAATATTGGGGCAAGTCATAGTCCCAAGATAATCAAAATTGGGCAAACCACATCAAAGAAAGAACCTATGGACTCTCATGTGAGTAGGTAGGTTCTCAAGATGGATTTCACGGAAGACATTTGATGCCATGGGGCATTTTTTTTCTTTTTCTTTTTTGTATCATATTTCTAACCTTATCTCATGTTGTTTTTGTTTAATTAGTTTTATTTCATGAATAAATTGTCATTTATGCTCTTAGAATAAATTTCCATTTCTTCGTTTCTGTACCTTATTTCATTTGATGATATTTGGAATGGATATTGCTGATATATATCTTTTGTCGGTTGATGCAGATTCCAAGTTCTTGCACACTATCACTTTGTATCTAGCATGCATCCCCATGTGGAGCCAAATGTTGACCACTAGAGTGGCACCTGATGATTATATGAAGACTCCATGCCGAAGGATGATCCAGAGGACACTTGTACCATCAAATATCATCAGTTAACAGAGTTTTTTAACTCTACTTCTATCTTCTCATCATCTTTCTTGTACCCAGATTCCACACCCTACGAGGAATTGTAATAAGTGATACTAGTAATGATGAGTTTTTGAGTCTGTAACAGGCCCAAGATGTTAGGACTCGATCAGCAAACGAGTACACCATAGAGCGTTTTTTTATCGCTTAATTATCCCTTCTTTTTCAGAGGCGGATAATTTTCTAGGTTTTTTCACTCACTTTTTACCCCAAAGTTGGGGTGACAGTTTGAAGGTTAAGCCCCTAACACATCTTAGTGTCTAAAGTCGATGTATATTACCATATTAGATCACACAAAAAAATTCGTGGAATTTGGCTAGGTCTAAGTAGGATATTTTAATAATTAAAAATTTCCCACAAAACAAGATTTTTTAATTATTTCTATGGAATGATGTAAATAAGTCGCCTTAGGAAATGTCGGGGGCGTGTGACTACTCGAAATTCATCCTCAAAGACCCAGCATTATCCTAGGAACCACTTTGAGAGTTAAAAAATGACTTCTAGTCTCTCAAAAGCCAATTTCTCAAATGACAGTAGCAAAAATGAGGAAAAAGATAATAAAAAAATGAATAATTTGAAAAATTTATAAATTTTTACAAATTCAAAATAAGTCAAATTTTGACATGGAAATTATGTGGAGAGTCAAAGGTGATGTGGCAGTTACATGGGGCCCACAAAAAAGGCACTAGCTCAATTACAAGTCAAGTCAAAGTCAAACTAGGCCCACGTTGAGTTCATACGTATGGCCAAAAGTTCACCTTCATATAATTCAAACGTTATGGATTAAATGTGATAGAATATAACTCTGAAGTTTAAACTTTAATAAAGTGGGTGGGGATTGGAACCCACCTCAATCATATAGTCTACGTAGGAGGCAATCAAAATAGATTTATGCACGTGCCATTAAAGATTCAACGAAATGGGAAAAGAAGGTTCCACGCAGCAGGGGAAACTCCAACGCAGCAACATGATATTACACAGCAGATTTTTGAAGAGATATTTACACTGCCAATCAAGAAGACAACTCCACGTATGGGCAGATTAGGTACACGTTGGCAGTCAAAGATCAATGCTACAACAAGGGAAATCAACGTGTGGTTTAGATTTTGTAATAGCAGACCTGATTGCTATTAGTTTGGGAGCATATCTCCACACAACTTCACATCCTTTACACTCATAGGCACAGTACCTACCTTAGCCTCTACGTAACAGCGAGTTCAAACTACACGTAGATTTCGAAGGGGCCGTGTTTTTTTCAGTCAGTGGGGGACATGTGTCAGAGTTTGTCCCCCTACAAAATCAATCAAGAGATACATGTTGTTGAGTTCATATGCAGAGGTAGCTTGACATCGTATTTTGTGGGGATTGCATTGGAGTTTACAGAAGTTAACTAAGGAGTTGTCTCCCCATTCCACTGGCATTTATACACGTAGCAACAGTGAGGATGTACGCATAGGCTAGCAGAGGGTATTCACAGCAGTTTGATTTCCACGCTTCACAGTCGCATTGCCACTTGAAACTTGTCTTGGTCTTTGGGATTGTCATCAAGCTACACGTATCACTTGGTTTTTCCATTGGGATCATCTCCCATCTTCTTATTTTTGAGTCTTGAACTCTCATTTTGGTATCTTTAGAACGAGTTGTTGGGCTTCCGGAGACTCTGCTGGATTTTGTATTCATCTTTCATATAATAAAAGTGACTTTGGGGTACTATTGTGTTGGTGTTCTCCTCCCATTTCTTGAGGTGATGTTATTTCAATTTTTGTGCTTTACATTCTACATGTATGTTGGATTATGCTAGTTATCATTTTGCCACTTGTTTGGATTAACATATGCAAGCTATCTTGTATGGTTTTTGGGTTAGAGAAATACTCTAGGAAGAGGAGCACTAGAAGATTTTTAGGGAAATCTCTAGCCTTCTCCTCCATTGTATAATCTAATCCCTTATAATTGCTGACATCTTTTTCCAAGTGTGTAGAGATCTTTAGATTTGGTTGAAGGATTTACTTGGGCGTGGGGTAGCTCTCCAATAGGCAAACTAACTCCCAAGATCAAGAATAGAAGGACCCAATTGGTTTGCCTCAAGGATCTCATCAAACGATTTTGAAAGAGGGAGTTTCCTTTCCTCTAACTTATTAAGATCACATAGATTTGAATTAAATATTTTTCTTGATCAATATCTTGTGCTTTCAATGATTTTATTTGCTACCTAGAGCATTGTTTTAACTAGACAAGTATGGAGTTCTACTTGCATATCTTGATCTAGTTCTTGTACACTAATTGTAGATTATCGCTTTGACTATTTCATGTCATCTTTGTCTCCATTTCAGGATTGTTTTGCTTTCAATTTTTTAAGCATTCTACTTTTGTTTTAAGCAAAATCCAATTTCATTTCTTAAGGAGCAAATACTTGGAAGACACCGGTTGTTTATGTATTTCATTCTTATCTTATGATGGCTATTGCTCATACCAATTTTTGCTTATAAATCTTAAAGAAATAATCTATTAACTCTAACAATTCTCCTAGAAACTCACATCTCTTTTTAACTTAACCTTTCTTTAGAGACCACCCCCCTTAGCTAACCTAGAAGATGGCTAAAACGGAGAGAGAAGGGATTCAGTGTAATAGCCCCTTCTATGAGTTCCCTGCCACCAACCACACCTTGTGGGGTTGAAGGTTTTTCTCACTGACTTGTAGGTAGGTGTAGGTGGCAAGGTCAACAAGGCCCTAGGAACCAGGGTGATGGCGATGATGATAGGGATTGAGCTCATCTTTGGCTTTTTCCCATGTGCTAGCCATCTTTTGCATTTTATGGTACATTTCCTCTTGAGAGTGGCCAAATTATGCCTTTCTTTTTTTTCGCTGCATCAACCTCTATGGAATCGTTCCAAGCCCGACACAAGATGTGGGCAAGGGGAGGGGGAGGCTAACTCCTTGTGGACCCGGGTAGGAAATATGGTGAATGGGATTATAATGAGCAGAGGGGAGGGATGTATATGGTGTCACGAAATAAGACCACACAACCAAAATTAAGGTTTCCCATGTAGTGCCACCCGTAAAACTAGTAGCCAATAAAGGAGATCTGACAGGACTAAGATACAAGGTTAACCATCAAATTGAACAGAGGATACAAGAGTACAAACCAATCCCACTCTTTCTGCTGAACCCCCAACCACTAATCCATGCCCAAAAGTGTCCATGACAAGTAAACAAAAATACCAAACTACACAATGAAAAGCCATACCTTCGGGGTTGGAACACCCACCCTCAAACATACAATCATGATAGATGGGCAAGGGAGCATATGTTTGGCTTAAGTGGCGGAGATAGTGGCACATCAAGTTATCTTGTGGATGCAAAGGGGTTATTGGCTATTGATTGAAGACCATCTAGGAGAATTATTTTTTCCTATGGATACTACCCACAAGTGATGGGTAACAGTGACCCTGTTTTTGATAGTTAAAACATCTAACTTTTGACATGTCTAGATTTCTTTTATTTGATTTGAAAGCATATTTATTTTTATTATCTTTATTTCTCTTGTCATAGGCTGAAAATGCAGTAAGTTTTCCTTCTTCATGAAGTGAAATATTCCCTCTGAATATCATTTTGGCCTCCCCTTGGATACATTTTCTCAGGAGCTCATCAAATGTGGGAAAGGTTTTGATATTGTTGATGCTGATGATAAAAGTCTCCCAAATAGAAGAAAGGCCTCCAAGTACAATCAACACCATTTCTTTTTCGAGTACAATCTCACCAATTGTTGACCATTGATTCTTAAATTTGGTCATTCTCAGGAAGTATACTTGAATTGTCTCTCCTCTATTCCTCCTTATGTCCTTTAGTTGATTCTCCAAAGCAATAATCTGGTTCAAGTTACTAATTGCAAACATGTCAATTAGTTTGCCATACATTTCTTTAGCTTTCTTCAAACCAGAAACATAAGTAACGAGATGATCACTAATAGAATCAAGGATAAATTTTCTAGCTTTGATTTCACCCTTTTTATGTTTGGGTTTGACAGAAGCACTTGAATTCTCTGGTGAATCAACTATTGTGCCTTCAAAATATTGCACAATTCCGTGTTCTTCAAGAGTGATATCTAGCCCTCCTTTCCATGGACCAAAGTTTGAAGCATCATTCAACTTCTCCTCTACCTTGAAGTAGAATGAAGTCATCTTGATCAAAAGACTTTGGCAGAAAGTGGGGTCTCTTCAGGTGATCCTTGGTCTCCTTGGACTTGTCTTCACCAAGGCTCTGATACTAGGACTCACCTAAGACTTTGATGATAAATTCCACCCTAGCTTTGGGGTGAGGATGGAGTGGAAAACTCTGTCGATTATTCGTGTTTAGAAACACAGATAATTAGTAAGACGAAAAACCCCCTAGAATGAAATTCATTGCCAAGATAATAAGCTTATATAGGTTGTTACATACATACACAGTCTTACTAGCATCATTTACATTACAAATTTGCATAATGGGTTTACAATGACTCAAAAAATTGTTGGTTGATGATCTAGATCTTTTGAAAATATTTGGCACTACTATTTCCCTATAACTTTGACAAAATGTGTGCAACATGTTGCAAAGCAGGCCACCAGAAAACACTCCTCATTGGTCATTTGTGATAATTTGGAGATCTTGGAGGCCAGGGAAAGAGCATTCAATCAAAGCAAGCTTGGAGACAATTTAGAATATTTTGTGGGCTGATTTAGTGGATAGTTGATTTTGATGATATGCTGTATTGTCATTGTTATGGACTCCAGAGCCCATTTAGAGCTTCAATGTTTATGTAATGTGGTTCAGGGATGTATTGCACTTGGTGGAATTTTAACATATTCCACCTTCAGATATGTATTGCACTCACTGGCATTTTGCCATATTCACTCTTAAATGTTTATATACATGAGCAAGCCTTGCATATTTTGTTTCTAATGGTTTAAATATACATTGATGTTCATGAATATACAATTTGTTTACTAAAATTTGAATACTTCAAGTCTTTCTTATACAACCAGTTCTTTTCATTTTTTCCCTGGTTCTGATTCAATTCAAAAAAATTCCTTTTCCAGTTCCAATTCAGACAACATTGGTAATTAGATGATTGTACTGGACTTGTCTCTCTCGTGAACATTTACATGTCTTGACATTTACACATTTTTATAATCAAGTGCAATCCCTCTCTTTCTCTCTTCCCTCACTGCAATATTTCCTACTTTGTTTGTGCATTATCTGCCAACACGAGTGCCATGACAGCTCAGAATGGTGAATTTTGTATCAAAATCAATCTAAGCAGCTGAAAATGAACAATTTCTTTCTTCCTTGAAACTAAAAGCAATCTGCAAGTGAAGAAGATCCTAACTTTTCCCTTGTCAATTTCTACTTGAAGACCATCACCCAACCCCACCCGCTACCCCAAACATGGTTTAGGTTTTAACAAATAAAAGTCCAACTGAAATTATTCTATAAAACAAGAAGACAGATCGCTAACAAAACTATTTTAACAAGGAAAATGCCAGTTTGATTTTTTAATTGCAAATGTTTCATTCCCCCAAATAAAGCAAAATATTATGAATAAATTTATAGACAGAACCTTTTGAGCAGGAAAATCCGTTCTGGTGCAGAAAACAAGTTTGCAACCAACTCCAAAACATTGCACATTTTCATTGTATTCTGCTTCAGGCCCTTCATACAATCCATAAAAATTGTGTACTCTGGATTGCTCAATTTCGCCCGTACCTGTAAAATTGTTTGAGTTAGACAAAAACTATTGTTTGAGCTAGAGCCTCTCTATTTGTATGAGGTTTTAAACTTTGATTTTCTATTGAGGAATGGATATTTGAGAAAGGGGGCATGACAATATGAATTACATCAAAATTTACTTCAACTGCTCCTTCAAGCAATTTTTAATCTCACCTTACAACTTTAATCAGATAAACTCAAACGTATCAATCAGAATCATTTAAGCAAAATTCTATATTATACATATAAAATCACTGAGAAGGAGAATGAATTTCGAATTCAGTCAATTTTAGCTGGAGCTGTTCTAAATAGCATTTTTACACAATAATGAAACTTCTAATAAGATATATAAAAACAGGAGCACAAGCTATTGGGAAAACAGTCTGAAGCCCAACTTATTTAGTGTGAACCTCAACTGCCTCTTAGTAAAAGCATACAGATTAATGTGGATTGCAAGTACACTTAGCTGCTAGCCTATTATACCACAGGTAGTCTTCAATAGCCTAGGAGCACATGTGGCAGTCATGGGCAAGTGTGAACCAGATCTGGGCACTTCAATTACAGCAGTTTGAACAGGACAGTGAGGGTGCTCTTCATCTTTCCAAATCTGCAAGTATGTAGCAATAACTATAAGGGAATGATCAATCTTATATCGTAGATTGTTTTTCTATTCTCAGCAGCTTGCATGCAGTTTCCATGTGTTAGTTCAGCTTTACTCTCGCAGTTTGCTAATTATAACTTAGCATAAGTCTAGTTTTGATAAGGTGCATGCAGTCCAATGGTAGGATGCATATCCCAAGGAGATATTATCTCTTTGGAGCACTATAATTAAAGACTTTTCATGGTTTCACCAACACCCTAAAATCTTTTACAATTATTGGGTACTGTTACTGCAATATCTAGTAGGCCTAGTGCAAAAGACCCACTAGGTCAATCCAGAACCAATGGCAATAAGAGATCGACAACCATTATCACCTCAGCAGCCTTTCTCCAGCTGTTTAGTGGTGAATAAATCCCGCAAGGGAGGCTTCCCTATAAAGATCACCTAAAGGATATTCAACAAGAAGGATTCAAGGGGATGCGCGGTTTAATGATTGTGAAAAGGTACTGGCAAAGCCTAGCAGGCTAGGATAATCTTTACCAAGGTTCAAGTGCTCTTTCCTTGGACCTCTTAGATTAGTGAGCTGTTACAAGTTAAGGTTTAAGAGATATTCAATGATATGGCATGGAATATCATATAACAGCTAGAAGAAATAGTCTTTCAAGCATAGATCAATAAAGGAACAAGGCTATCAATTAGGTATGCAAGGTTTAGGGGAGGCAAGTGAGCTTTTATCGCTAAAACATGCATAAAACAGAAATAAAGGAGATGACATCATCCCTAATTATAGGGTATTACTATGCAATTAATGCCAGATTTTGCCTTTCTCAAGTAATTAAGTGCAACCCCTATTAAGAGGACAATAACACATCATGTACACTTGCTTTTAAACACAGTTTCAAGGAAAACCCTAACTTAACCCCAAAGACCTAGAAATTAGAGAGAAGAGAGAGAAAACACATATACAGAAAAGGCTAATCAACACCTACTAGACTAGAGCTTTGATCTAATTGGGTAATAGAGTCTTTAAGGCAAATTCTATGAAGACGGCCTTGATGAAGAGAGTGAGAGGTAAACAATCTCTACTTATAAACCCTAGTGACTTCCATATATGGGAGATTCTAAGTTCAATAAGATGCACATACCAGATTTCTCTTCAAGGATTCAAGGAAAGCAATTTTACACACCATGGAGAATCAAGATTTCTAGAAAAATATTGATATCTTAACATGCTGCACATAGAAACCCTGATTCACATAAGATAGCATGCAAAAATGGAAGAAGACCAACATTTAACTTACAAACTTCCACAAGAATCTCTTCAATCCATCCCAAGAAGTCTCCCAATGCAAAATTCCTCCACAAAAGACAATTTGCTGCACGAAACTACATTTCAGCCAAGTAGAAAAGAGACAAGACATGGTGTGCACTTCTAAAGGGAGAGAAATGTGATGAATGATGATGATGAATAAGTGAGTGGGACTCCTATATATTTATATGAAGGCAACCAAGTCTCAATTCACTAATTGTACAAGAAAAATCCCTAAAACAAGTTTACTTGAGTGTTCAACTAGGTCAACGGTCACAAGTCAACCTTGAAATAGCTCTAAAATATAGCAATATGTCAAAAATAACCCACACGTGTAGGAGAAAAATGATCTCCACCATGACATCACAGTTTGAAATGGTCAATAACTCACTGAGCAAGGCAATGGTCCAAGAGTGCTCCTAACTCCAAGAAAACCACAAAGTGCATGTGTACATCTCCAAAAGGCACCTCTTCCACCATCATATCATCCAAAAGGAGGCCTATGTCATCTTTTCAAAGCATGTAGGACTAATACGGCACCATCTTGGGAAAGCATTAGCATCAAGGAATCATGTGTCATCCCTCCCAAGTCATCTCAATGACAATGATCATTAACTAGGCCCTAGAGCAAGGCATCATCCATCAAACAGCGTCAATGCCAGCCAAGGTGCATCCTAGGTCTATCTAGGCACCTCATCAAATAGTCCAATGCCCAAGCCTTCCATCCCAACATTTCAGCATCTAGAGGCACATCAAGAGGTGTAGAAGCATGTAGAAGTTGCTCAAGGCCTAATTCTCATCCTTGGAGGGGCAACATTGGGGCCACAAAGTCATACCTACTCTCAAAACAAGGAAAAGTACCCCTTGGACGGTGTTGGAGAGATATCAAGCTATCCCTCATGGCATATATGGTGCATGTGTAATACCACCTAAACAAATCCTCTAAAGATCAAGTGAGATCACCTTCACTGGGGACATAAAACCATTAAAGCATCATAATAGACATATCCCATGCTTATTGAAAATGTAACTAGTGTCGATCTTCATAATTGTATTTGGATCATGACTTGATGTAATTATTATTGTACTTGTAAAAAGAAAGAAAATTAACTTTATTTAAAAAAAAAATCGACTGAAGCATGCGTTTCATGCTTGGGTCAACAGTCAATAGGTTAAAGCAGCCATTGAGTGCTCTAGGAGTTGAGTCTTGAGTCAAGTCAAAGTCATGATGTAAAGACCTTTTAAGGGCTTATGTACCAAGAAAAGAAAATTATTATTATTGATGTAAAATTATCTAGAAGCTACCAAGAGTCAAGTCATGCAACCCCTAAAGTCGGCCTAGATGAGGCCCATGCACCTACATCAAAAGCTATATAAAGAGGAACATTTGTCCTCCACAAGACACACTTGAGCAATGAACATCTTAGGCAGATCTTGAACAGGTAATGAATGCCAAAAAGCCCAACAGCTGCAATAACCAGCTCCTCCAGAAAACTACACTGCTTCTCCAAAACTACATTGTTGCCTGACTTCGCCCCTCGATTTGCCCATTCTAGAGTGCCCAGAAAATTCTATAAAATTAGTAGCACACTCCCTGCCAAAAACCCAGAAAAAACCAAAAAGGATTTCACTTGGTTCCAACCTTCAAAAGTTGACCCTTCATAGCTTGGCCCTCCTCCAAATACAATTTTTGTTGTTGTGACTGCTCTTGTCAAACTCTGCACTCCTAACAATAGCAATCCTCCTCAAATAGCCCTCCAAATAAATTCCCAACACCCCAACTTCAAAATCCCCGGGATAACGTTGCCCCAACAAATTACACTCCAATGACTGCACAGCCCCTACGGTGCTCTTACTCTACCTGTTCTGCACTACCGTTACTCTCCCTATTCTGCATTGTTGCTACTCTCCCTGTTGCTGGAACTCAGCCTCCTTGTTGTTACTCGGCCTCCTGTTGCTCCTTTCAATGCGGTTGTAACTTGGTTTTGCGTTGATATTACTCTCCCTGCTCTACGTTGTTGCTACTCTCCCTACTATTGGAACTCATCCTCCTTGTTGTCAAGCAGCCTCCTATTGATGTACTCGGCCCTCCCGCTTCTACTTTCCTACTGTTGTAACTCGACCCTTCTGCTGCTCATTTCCTTGCGGCTGTAACTCGGCCTCCTTGTTGTTACTTCCCCTTGCTATTGAAGTCGACTCGTTGTTGTAACTCAAATCACTATTGTTGGTACAACTTGGAACGAAGTAGAACAACCTCCTAGGGTTGGCACTCGAAGTCCACCGAAGCAAGGGTTGGGATCTCCACTAGGAGACACTCGTGTGCTAAACGGCATGGTCACCTGGCTAAGCAACTCGAGCAACTAAGATTGAGTTCAATCTGTCAAAAGATAAGGTATCCAAATGAGGTGAGTTGTCTTCCTTATATAGATTTCGTGGAGCACTTTTCCCTCCATTTTCCCTCCATCGTGGTTCCCTCACCTAACCATCGATTTCCCCTCCATGCAAGTCGAACTAGAGAATGCGTATTCCCCTAGTATGGATGGCCCCCACGTATACTTAACCACATCAAAATAACTTCTACTAAGTCTAGCCTCCTAATAAAATCGAATGGGCCCCCATCACCTCCAAAATTGGCCCCAAAATGTAGAAATTAATACTACTCCAAAATAATTTAGGAAGGGATATGACAATCCTACCTTCCCAAATGTTGCTTGTCCCCAAGCAACTCAAGTGCGGGACGCTCAAGTATGTGCTCACCCTCCCAAGTAGCATTCTCAATCGGCAAGCTCCTCCAATGCACCAAAAATCACTTGTCCTCTAGCAATGCCTGAACGAGCAACCTCTCTAACTGCTACTCCCCACTATCACTTCAACATGTGCTAGGGTCCCAGATGTGCCACTGAATCGTCCCTGACCTCAGCATTGTCCTGATATGAAAGAATCCTTCAATACTAGGATCCCAAACCATCCTGTCCAACATGAAGCTCCCCTCACTCCACTCACTGTCATGCCTGGTACCAGAAGTCCCCTGCTCCATCAATGACTCGTTGATGCTCTAGTTCCCTGCTAGCCCCAAAGTGGTGCCACCATGTTGACGTTGCTCTACTCTGACTATGTCATACTCCCCATCGTGTGTAGACAGAATCCTCCTCTCCTGGAACTCGATGGTGGAATTCTAAAAGAGGCGAGACACATCCTGCCTGGGTATCTCCATGGTGCCAAGGCCTACTCATCCAAATCTAACTCTGAACCTGTGGAGCAACAGAGAATGTATGCCTCCCTATATGATGAAACCCTCTGTGAACCCCCATGTGCCAACCCAAGAGTGAACTATATCACTCTCTGCCACGACTCTGCTCATCACGAGTGATCTATCAATCAACTATGTCCCTGCATCCCATAGCCAAACCTGTTGCGGCATAGCCCTTACAACTAATGGAATCATTCTAGCCCTCATCTCTAATCCCTACATGCCACCCACATATAGGCTTCATACATCATGAACTAATCTGAGGCATGCTCGATCGTCCTGTGCCTGCCACTTTGTAGTACTGATGACCACTGGAAGCCACTTGTGCAAAATAGCTACCCCCTAAATGCAACCAATGTTCCACCAAGACTCCGGTGCGGGGAGACGCACAGGGGGGACGTGTGGGAGTACCCTCAAATTTTAGGGAAATTTCGGGGGTGCGAGGAGTCGCCGAGGTATATATATATATATATATATCTATATATATATAATTCAAGTCCATATTCATTGCTCATTGTTCAATAATGAAAGCATAAAAATATTAAATAGACAATTGAAATTTGAATCATCGATCCATCCTCATCATTCATTTTGATACATACATCATTCATATAACATACTCAAGTGACAAGTCTCATTATTGAATTAATTATTATTCATACATACCATGAGATTCGAAAAACAAAAATAAAAATCAATACTAAAATATTCAAATACATTGATCGATATCATTCATCATTCAATGCCTATGCGTGGAAATGGAAATGACTTTGGGTTGAAATGAAATGAGCTTTTAACTTTAAGTTTTGCCTTTCATGACTTTTAGGTTTAGGCTTTTAAGTTTTAGTTATTTAGTTTTAATTTTAGTTAAAAAAAAAAAATTAATGGTTTTGATTTTTGAATTTTTGATTTTTAATTTTTAAGTCTTATTAGACAAATTTAAAGGGGGACGCCCAGGCGCACCCTTTTTGGGGAGTCTAGATTCCCACACTGAAGGGGAACGCCCAGAAGCACCCTTTTTGGGGAGTCGTGGGGAATCTAGACTCCCACATTGGGGAAACACACCCCCTTGCATCTCCCCAAGACTCCCCAAAAAGGGTGCGTGGGGAAACGCACCCCCAAGAGACTCCCCGTCCCGGGTGCGAGGGGTGTGCGCACCCGACCCTAGGGGACGCATCCCCGTGGAACACTGAATGCAACCAATAGATGGATATCTGATATGCGAATCAACTCAGTGTATGCTGATCCATCCTGCTCCTACCAACCATCACCACTGGTTCGGCTAACCGCCCCCTAGAGAATGTGTCGATATAATGTCGGGAACCCGGATACATACTAGACAATTGTCTCAGCCATACACGGTATGCTATGCTCATGCATGGTCCAAACATGCTCTGTGGAAAGAGTGTCACATGTCTCCCTTGTGACCAGCTCCACAGGCATAGGATCAATGATGAACGATATGCCATCCCTATCGGTGATCACCTCATCCCTTGACCTATGGCTGTCAACTCGTTCACCGACTCAATGCTCCCACTAAGAAGTCTCCCATTTATCGCACCAAGTGTCATCCAAATATCTTGGGTGAGCTCCCTATCCCCTGCTTCTCGTGCCCATAGTGTCAAAGGACAACAACCAGAATCCAGATCACCCGTTCCAGTAAGTGATGTAGAAGAGGTTCAGGCGTGTGAGTCCCTGCGGATACCATCAAGTATCGCTCATCTGCATCCCCATCCATCCTGGGTGAACTACACCCAAAGTTATGCATGGTATCTCCGTCCATGTGTGTCCCTAGAGGCAACACTCCAAGACCTCATTGTGCAGCACCATACGCCTATGCATACCACCGATCATCCCAGTATTCCTGGACAGGCCACTGTACACTGCAGTCTACCCCTGTACACTGTTGGATACCCTCAGCTACTCTTATGCCATCCCGCACCGTCCTACTTCCCGCCTGTGTCATTGCACCTGTCACTCCTCGCATGTACTCAATTCGATGTTATGCTCTTAACCTGCAAATGATACCCAAATATAGAATATGCAAAAAAAAGATACCCAAAACACAAAATATGCGAAGAAAAGATACCCAGAACACAGAATAGCAATGATTTTATTATTCAGAGAGTAATGTTCACTTGCCTCTTCGAGGGGGCAACCTCCAATAGAACAAAGCTCGATTACAAAATAAGACACGATACTCCTCGCAGGGAGTTTCTATTCCTTTATATATGACTCATATATGCAATACCAAGGGCCAATACCGCAGTATTACTAATACCATCTATCTAATACTACGGCCCGTTTGCAACTAACTGTGGTTCCGTTATTAATTATGGATTAACCACTTACAATTATTAATATGGGCTTTATTGACTCTTAACTATGACGTGGTCCCATTACATAGATAAGGGGGTTAGGGAGGGAACCTAACAATGGTTGTCTCACTATGCAACACTCTTATGTGTACCATGTTGATTGTATGGCAAAGAGCTCAGTTTAAATTTTGGTAGCGGTATAGGGAAACAAAGCATGAAATTTTAGCTTACAAATTTCAAAATAATAGTGAACTGTAGTGGAGAAAGTTTGAAATGGAATTAGGTTTAATTATTATGATTTGTAACATAAGTAATAATATAAAATTATATCCTAATTATTGGAATGGGTAATTGGATTCGGAATGAAGAAATTTAGTCGGATAGATAATTATTATCTCAAATGCTTGAACTGTTGGTTTTAAGCATCAAGGATAATATTTTTTTTTTTAAATAAGAATGAAAGTATAGGTCTAAGTTTGAGATTTAAGGTAATGATGATTTAGGAATTCAAGAAAATAACACATGGCAATAGGATTTTTCAGATAAAATCAACCATTTAAAAATCTCCTAAGTTTAATAAATAAACATAATTGAGACATATAACATGTTACCTTTTTGGAAAAATATGAATATTGATTTGTTGATACCATCAATCTCTTCTATGGAGGAATAGATTAATTATTCACTTTACTGAAGTTGCCCTGTGTTGCACTGATCTTTTCTTTTGAAGATTTTATTGCAGGAATTTGGACTTTGACTTACAGGAATATGGAAACTTTATTATAGGAATTTGGAAACTTGATTTACCATTATCTCTCAAACCATAAATTGGTTTTCAATGAAACATTTTGAGGTAGTTGATATTATTTATTCTTATCCACACCAAAAATTGCAACCAACAAATGAACGCTTTTCGAGAAAAATGAAAAATGGTTGTAGGTTATAGTGGCTGATTTTTTTACAAAATATGCATTGGTTTGAATTGGAATTTTTTTGTGTTCATTCTCCTTATTATAGTTCATTTTTATACCAAATTTCACTTCCATTTGATGTATGGATCTCACGAAAAAATGCAAAATGGCTAAAGGTGAAAGTGACCATTTTTTTTAAAATAGTACATCAGAATTGCTTAAAATTTGGCGTGCTTATTCAAAATACCTTGATGCATTTTTGATCCAAATTTCATGGAAATCAAATCCATGGTTTATGAAATATTAACAAATCAATTTCTGCTCTCTATATGAAGAAAATGAAGCTGACTGTAACTTTGACCAAGAGCTTGAGTTGATTGTATAAACAACACATAACCATATTGATGGGACTAGGAAGAAAAGCTATGTGCCATCATTTCATATGGAGTTGTGCAAGTACGCCAACCTTGGAATTCATTATGAAAATTCACCCTTTAGTTACAAGAATTTTCTATATATCACCCGTGTTGATTCAACACCATGCCCTTTTAAAGATGGAAAAATTCTTGTATATGTCGATTTTATCATTTCTTTTTCCGAGTCTTCAAAATTGAACGCTCTTATAAGAACACTTTTCTTTTTGTGAATAGATGTTGTTGATGTCGAACAAGAAGAATATTCACCCAACAATCACTCCCCCACGCTTAAGGATTTGCATGTCCTCATGCAAATTAAATAAGATTCCATTCGGGTGCATTTGAAACTATAAGAGAATTTTGGAATTACAGAAGGTTAAGATGGATCCTTCACCCAATATATCCATGGACCACATTCACCAAATATGAAAAAAAATATAGAGGACTGCTGAGATGGCTGCCACATAATGCTACTATGCCATGCCTTTTTTTTAAAAGCTGGAAAAGGACATACTTATAAAACTTTGAAAACTGCTATTGTGCTTGAATGTCATGCCCTTTTAAAGCTAAAGGAAAGGACACACTTATAAAAGCTTTGAAACTAAAGAAAAAGTGATGAATAGGGGGAACAAAATGACATTTCTTTTTGTAAGAAAAACTAGAAGCTGTGTTTTTTTGTTGTTGCTAAAAATCTCATTGTACCTAACTACCAGTGTCCCATGGATTTTTATCGAACCCGGGTCAGTTTATGCTCACTGATGTTTTTAGTTTTAATGAGTCTGAAAAACTTAAATAAGACTGAAATACTAACCTTTAGATTTTTCTCGAGCCCAGGATGGTTGATGCTTGTCGGTGTTTTCAATTTTAGAGAGTTTGTAAAACTTAAAGAAAACTCTAGAGGGGTTCCTTTCCCATAGATAATCTACTAAGACTAGGTAAAGAGATAAACCTATGCTTGATAGATATTCCTCTCATAATTTAATGAGCACAAGAAGGAACAAAGTAAGCTCGACATTATTAATTAAACAAATTTATTTATTTATTTCCCTATACTAACCTATTCTACTAGAAAAAGGAAAGCCTCTTCAGGTGTATGCATATTTCCAGTGCATCCATCTACATATAAGGGTCTCTAAAGTATTCATATCTAGTGCTAAAAATAATGCTTTAATGAACACCTGGATGTGAATAATCAATTGATCACATGATTTGGATGCTAATAAGTGTTGAAGGATGGAGGAATTAGGTGGTCTAATGACTGTTTGGAACCATTATTCCATGTAATCTTGAATTTCTTGGATTCCTGGTTGAATATAATCCTTTGTCATTCCAAGTAAATCTTCTAAAATATACTCTTCATTCATAAAATTTGTTGTCAGGCAAGAAGGAAACTCTTCAATCTCAGGTTTCAACATTCACCCTTCATTAATTGGTGTCCATGATTCTCGGGATTCTTCTATAGATTTGCAGGGATAATTGGTAAGGACTTTTAGATCTTCTTCCCAGATTTATTCATGGAATTTTTGTTCTTCTTGAAAACTAGATCTACCTTTAGTTATAGTTATGGAATTGGAACAAGGATTTAATAAATTCCTTGTAGTGATGATCCCTTCTTTATTCAAGAAATTTTTAAACATCTTCATTTTGCTGGTTGATAGTTCCTATGTTGCACATGATTAGTACATGGGGATTTTTTTCAATTCAATTTTTTGGAATTCTTCCTCTACCTCTATGTGCTTGAATGAATCTACATGCATTATCTCTTAACCTCTACTTACAATATTTAACACAATTGGATTTGTAGGACACACTATGGTGGTGGTGTAGGTTCTCGCCTCTCGTCTTATATTCCTGCTCCCCCATATTACATTTTTTATACTATAAGGTAGAGTAAAGAGATTTTCTAAATGTTTTCTATGTTTAACAAAACAAGCTAAATTCCTAGGCACCAATTTGTTACACCTCCCCGACAACAATGCCAATATGTCAAGTATTATAGTGGGATATATTTATCAACATTTATTTGTCAATCCAAGGTAGGTAAACTTCGAGGTGAAACAAAATATGTGTAAACTTGCTACTTATGTGTTTTTATATACAAAAATAAAGGACAAACCAAGTACAGGTAGACCCTAGAGTTGATTCACCTTACAATGATTTTCAAATTCTTAAATTTAATTTTGATCCGTTGATAAAAAGTTTACAAATTCAACAAGATATATCACACTTCCTCACTAGATACTCCATCTGAATTAATTGATCATCAAAATCGACTAAGATTGTCCTGAAAATGAATTTTGATGGAACCAATGTTCTGAGTTATGTAAGCAAATCCTAATCAAAATCACACTTTTATTCTAAAACACAAACCAAATTATAGAAATCTAATTATTTTAATGATTCAAAGCTTAAATACTTAAAATAAATTCAATCTAATAAAACTACTTCAAATAAAAAAAATATGTAATTACAACAATTATATAGGGTCCCATGTGATTACATGATCACTACAGGAAATCTTGTAATTACTACATGGATTCCTGTATGATTACAGGATCACTATAGAAAATACAATAGTTATTATGGGAATTCCTATTGTGATTGAAAGATCACAACAGGAATCTCAGCACACATTTATAGGAAATTCTTACACACAATTATAGGAACGTTAATAACTACAGAAAGTTCTAACACACGATTACAAGAAATTTTATGTATTTATAGGAAAAACATAGGATTAATTATAGGAAATTATGCGTGTTAATTGATGAAAATGACTAATGGAGTGAATTTAAACATGATTAATCATTTCTAAATAAATTAACATCAAATAGACAACACACACCAAGGGGCCCTCTTGGAATATGTTGTGAAAACTACTCAAAAGCTTTAAAAAATGCCACACCTTGTTACAAAAGAAGTCTTTGTATTACAACAACTTTAATCCTCAGTACAAATAATAGTCCTTGCTCAGAATAAGCATATGAAAAATAATGGTTGACTAAGTCCTTCCTCTATTTATGAGGATTTATTTATACGTAAAATATCAATAAGAAATAATAGAACCAAATTTGATCAAGAATGGGGTTCAATTAAACCTATTTAGGCAAATATAATATATCCAATGGATAGTTGGGATTTGATGTGATGTTGTATAATATTCCTTAATCTTCTTTGAATTCAAATACTAATCCTCAAGCCTTGATATTCGAATTCCAACTGTTGGAGACAAATCTACTGATTTTTCTAACTGATTACAAGAATTTATGAACTGATTATAGGAATTTATGAACTAATTACAAGAATTTTTGAATTGATTACAGGAACTTTTGAACTGATTACAAGAATTTCTGAGTAGACACCATGTGTTGACTAATCATTGAATTGAGGATTGTGACCATCTACAAGGAGGCTAGATATGTATTTATCCATCAGATGATCATTTTGAATGCATTCCAAGTGTCATAATCAAATTAGCCGACGTGGAACCCCATAGATCTTGGAAGAATTACAAGAATTTTTCTTTTGTTGATTTTTTGTAATTACAAGAATCCCTGTAGATTGTTGTTTTGCAAATTAGTGCATGAATAAATTAATCTAATAAATATTTATAGATTAAAAAGATTAGAATTTTCTTATGAAAGGTATTTACCTTTATTTTAACCTTTTCATGCCATTATCCTCACAAAATTGATAAAAGGGAAAAATTTTGGTTCAAAACTTAAGATAGAAAAAGTTGGAATAAGGTGGTTAAAAGTACCAAATTTGAACCCAACACATCTTCAGGGGGATTTCTTTATCTGAGTTCGAGATCTCAGATACATGGGATATTTTTATGTCTCCCACCTCCTTTTCATTGGGTGTGTCCTCCTTCTGCTACATTGTAACTAATGTGTCTACTAATTCAATAACTCTATGGTTATGAACCATTGTTCTTGCCTTCTCTAGCCCTTCATCCACTAATGTGCCTTGTTGGTTTTTACCATCCACTTTTATGTAATTCTCCATTGTTTCTTCCTCCTCTTCTTCTAAGAGATGCGAATATGAAACCTGCCATCCCTTTGGCTTTTGAGGTTGTTTATTTTTCCTTTTTGGAGATTTATTTTCTCGTGGACTAGTGTTTTATAATTGTCATGTTTGAAAACATATACGACACCTAAATAACATGTTTTCAAAATATAATGCCTGGGACCACAGAAAACTATTATGAATTAGATGAATGTGATCAAGTAAACTGTTACTAAGGTTTACCTCTACACATATTCTGGCAGAGGTGAAAATTCATTCTTGAGGTCTTCCCATATTTGTCTTTATGAACTTTCCCAGTGTATTTGAAATTACCTCTAAAACTTTGTGGTTCCAAAAAGGGAGAGGGAGGTTATGTAATCTCACCCAAACTGACATTTTAGAAACCACCATTGTGTTGTCATCAAAACTTGGAAACCATGGGATTATAAAGAGACCTTCTCTATCCCAAAAACACGACCCCTCAATTAATGCGAAGTCTATATCCTTTTGTGTATCAAATTGTACAATAAAAAATCCCTTGGAGCATAAGTGAATATTGCAGTTAGTGGTCTAGGTGGAGAATACCCGTTTATGTAGATCCTACGATTTTGGCTAGAGCTCCAGATTGGACAACATTGAAAAGATCGTTAACCATTGGAATATTAACTACCATAACTGGAGCTTGTTCCATCTATTCAACAATGTAAGGATTTGAGATATTTTGGATTTGTGTAGGTGGACTGTGTGTCTTCGCTTGCATTGCGTCTAGGGAAGATCCTAATCCACTGGGGAAATTGGATTGAACAACATCCTTATATGATGTTGATCCACTGGGGAAATTGGATTGAACGAAATCCTTATATGATGCTGATCCACTGGGGTTTCATAAACTCTGTGCTCCACCTCGAAACATCAGATTTAAGATGATAGTGGAGTCCCATAAAATTCCATATTCCTTTATTTTCATAGAGTCCTTTAATATTTTCCCCTCATATAAATTTTTTTGAGAAAGAGTTTCCATTCCAAGGGTTTTCTAAATTCTTTGCTTTAGATCTCCAACTAGATTTGTGTCCCTGATCTAGAAACTAGTGGTTCCCCTTGAGTTTCTTTAAAAATATTTGAAAATATCCCACCTCCCTCTTCACAATCCCTTTGATCATATTTGAAGGGGCTAGGGACTTTTGGGAAAAGAAAGTGCGAGGAGCTAGACATGCATCATGTTTACCCCCAACAAAATTTGTCTAGATCTTTAAGGGTGAAAATTCCAGGCCACCACAACCTCATATTCCATGAAACCTTCTTGACTGTTTCCTCTACCATATCTACAACAAAGGATCAAGCCGCCACAACTCCACGCATCGTGAAACCATATTGAACCTCAAGAACTGTGACTCCTCCTTGATCAAACTTCCCATCTTTATAGCGATCACATTGTGGGCTAGATATCATGGTAGAAAAGGTTTTGTTGGCCATCCATGTTTGTGATCCCACCATAACCTCTCTATGGACACATATCTACTACAATACTGTGCCCAATGCATAGAGCTACAAATATGGAAATTTGCATTAGGGGAATTTTGAGGTCTAAAATGGGCCGCCTAAGAAAAATGTACAACCAAAATAAACTTTATAAGAACCAATTAGATTCAAGATGATGATGTCAACCATGGGGGATGATTCACCATTTTTGATGTAAAAAAGTAAAAAGATTAGAAAATAATAAAATAATAAAACTACTTTTTCAACTCATATTTTAAACTTATCTCCCTAAAGTTTTACTCAAATTTTGAGCGGAAGTATTCATTGGATGCAAAATTTAATTCCTCATCCAAGGAGTACCCATGTTGCATACTTTCGATGGACCCTACTACATGACAAATGAGAAATACATGAAAAAATGTGATTGCAAACACATTTTTCATGTATTTCTCATTTTTCAGGTAGCATGGTCCATCCAAAGTATGCAACATGGGTACTCCTTGGATGAGGAATCAAATTATTCATCCAACTAGTGTTTTCGCTCGAAATTTGAGTAAACACACAAGGATATAAGTTGAAAATATGAGTTGAAAAAGTAGTTTGTTTGTATAATTTCCTTAGGAGGCCCATTTTAGACCTCAAAACTCTCCTAATGAATCCTACAACAATAGATACAACCAATAATATCCTCCATGGATAGAACAAATCCACACATCCTCGCTCTAGAAAAATTCATTGATGCCTAAACCCTAGCTACGTGGCGATGCCACTTTGTAAAGCTTCACACAAGGGAACTCTAGAACATGCGATCACCATCTTCCCAAAATATCATGTCTTATATTGTTTTGAATTATTATTATTATTGTTATTATTATTATTATTATTATTATTATTATTATTATTAAATCTTATGATTTTAATGATTAGTTAAAATGATACATCATATATAGCCATAACTATCTTTTTTTTGTTGAGGTTTGTCATTGGGAAACCAAACTAGAGATGGAAAAGTATAGTTTTTTTTCCCAAAAAATAACATATAATCGACAATGGGCAAGAAAAATATTGAGCATGCTGCTAGTATCATTTTTACAAATGTAATGCAAATATCTAATTTGTTCAAAATTGTAGCAATGTTGCTTGTAAAGATATAGACAATAAACATAAAGGGTCAAAAAGAGAACTGTCGCTAACAAAACTGAGAGCCATGGAGTTGATCATGTGGAAGTAGAGAATTTAATTAGAGCTGCTGGTGGGACTTGTGATGATTGGCCCTTGATATGAGAAATCATGGCATGATTTTGACCTAGCTGAAGGGCTATGTCCCGGTACTCAAGAGACATATCCCAGTGTTTATCCTATATACCATAAAACTGAGAGAGATCTCTCTCTTAGCCTTAATATGCCAATACAATTCAATAGTGTAGAGATATTCGCTCTGCCAGTTGTGAGTATGAATAGGGTCAAGAACCCACTTAGTAATAAAGGCCAAAATTTTAGCATCTGAGAATTTGTCTCTGTAAGCCATGGCTTCCACTAATGCATGGTCTAATTCCAATTATATGTGGTTAAGAGTCTTCATTTGAAATGGATGGGAAATAGAGTGGGCACACTGATGTCCATAAGTGCTACCCTCAACATGGATAGAAGATACTTTGTAGCTTCTAGCTTGTTAATGAGTATGTTGTCCAAGACAAGATGAAAAATAAGAGTGAAAGGGGCTAATGAGTGCCACATACGGGACTTAAGCACATACATAATTACAAGGTGATGAAAGGGAGGAGATGGAGTCACTTGACCACATAGCGGGGAGGAGGAATGAGAGAAAAGCGGGGTGGCAGTGACATAAGATAGGGAGGGAAGGTAAAATTAACGACCACAACACAAGGGATAACACCAAACCAAGATAGAAACAAATAACAAGAGGAAACGACCTCCAAAATAACAACTTTACCACAACATTGGATTAAGAGCCAAGTACATATAAAACTAAAGGAGCAGGCTACTTAAGGCCACATATTATGGGACAAGTTGACAATTTGAGCCAATGATTGAGAAAGACCACCATGCTTGTTTCTTAGACGCAAACCCTCTATCACAACCTCAAGCTCCCCCCACCACATTTCTTCATTTTATGACACCAATTTAGAGCCTCTAAGAACCACTGACCCTCTTGTGTTAATGAAACAACATATAGTGGACAACTTCAAGGGGGAGGCTAGGTCATAGGGGCCCCAAAATATGAAAGAAACAATAGAGCTAAGTAGGAAGGAAGTCTGAGAAGTGGAAAGTTTCCACTGTCGCAGATCCAAAATGGTGTTTCGAGCTTCCTCAATAAACATAATGAAAAATTTAAGTTTGACAAGCTTCATCATGTGATTGTACGCGGAACATGTGGAGGGTGGGACTACCATGCCTCCTTCCTCTGTTTAGCAAGGTGATGATAGTGGGTTGGTTCCCCCTATTGACATTTCTAGGGAAAACATGCTAGAACAATTTTCTTCAATAGATAACTACTTCTAATGGTTACTTAACATAAATTACATATATATAACATCCATTATCATTAAGCAATTAAACATAAGAAAATTTCAACCAATAAACATGAAAGATCAATAGAAAATAACCATGAGACAATGAGACAAGAGACACAAAAATTATGCATGAGGGCAGAGAAAAACCCACAAGGGGAAAACCCAAAAATATTTCCTTTTGAGAGAGAGTTTAATGTTCATCAATTCATCAAAAATAACAACATCAAGATAACAACCAAACTAGTAACCAATATCTAGATCAACTTCCAAGCCCTCCTTCTGATTTTAGCCCCCCTTTTTCTTCTTCTAACTATGTCAGATTAGAGATAAACAATACACAAGTCGATGTCCAAGTGAGGAGAAGTGATATCCTATATATAATCTTCAAAGAGGGCCAAAAGGGTGCCTCTAAAGGGGTCTAGCTAACATAAACAATATGAGGCCGACATGAGCAATTTAGGAAGCATAATATAAATTCAAATTTTTCTATTTATTCACATGATGAAAATATCGACCATGGCTACTATATTTACAACACTCCCTCTTAGCCAGGGAGGTTCTTTTCATTCTCTCTCAAAGATCAATCTCTTCGACCAAACCATAGGTCTCCCGGTAAACACTTAAGGGAGAAATCAAATGTAAAAGTATCTATCTCCATCAAAATAAATCTCCTCAACCAATCCATAGGTATCTCAATAACTACCAAAGGGAGAGATCATAAGTTTAATCATAAGGAAAGATACATAACATCAAGTTCACATTCCTTAGATCAATATTGTTCATGAGGACAAACTTTCCAACCATATGCAATGGTTATATAGGGTCCATCTCCCTGACCATAAACAATATATCTCAATCCACGACCTAACAGAGGAATCCCTATATCAATCCATGGCTATATAGTCTCTCGGTCCATGACCTAAGGAAGAGAACTCATCCTTCCCGACCAATCTCATTGGCCTCTTAGTTAATGATCCAAGGAAAGGAACTTAAGATCAATCTCTCTGACCAATCCATAAGTATATCAACACTCATTTCATAATCTATTTCACTCCTTTCCTTGAGGAGGCACAACTAAGGAACAAAAGTGGGACTTGATGGCCTTGAATATACTTTGTCTCCAAAAATCAAGAGGTGGATTGGGACTTAGGGACCCAAAAATGCTAAATAGAGTCATGGGTACTAAATGTTGGTGGCATTGGCTTCTGTTGGAAATGGAAACAAGAAATGCTAAAAATAACATTTCAGGTACCATCGTTGGACATAGCAACAAGGAATGAAAAAATGGAAATGTTAAAAATAACATTGCTCTAAATAGTTTTTCGAGATAGATTCCAATTTTAGTTAGTCCCTGAACTAAAAGTGAGAAGTAAAATTTGAATTTGATCTTAGCAGTTGTTTGTAAAATAATTAATTAGTTCATCTTGAGTTAATTAGTTGTAGGAAATTAAACATGAAGCCTATGTGAAGACATGCAAAAGTTTCTCCATTGATTGAGGAAGTTATCCCTTGATTATAGGAGATTAGGATGAGTTGTACCTTGAGTTGTAATTAGTTAGCTCAGTTAGCTGAGTTAAGTTAGTTAGATGAGTTCAAATAGTTTGTTGAACTAATTGTGAGTTCAGTTAGTTAATGCATGCATGCATGTAACTGCTGCACTTCATATCACTGAATATTCTCTCATAAATAACTCATGCATGTCAGTTCAGTCAGAGACCCACTTGAGATTAGAGGAAGGGATAGTGTACTATTAGTTGGAGGATTTTTCCTATATAGGAAAATCATCAATGCAGAAGGAATTATCTCCTTTAGGATTGCGCATTTACTTCTGAGTTTGGTGAGTTGTGTGAGAGGTGAATTCACACAGGTGGTAGCATTGAACCTTAGGAGAAAATGCGCAAGGAAATAGGAGGCTTGGAGGGAAAAGGAGAAGGTTTTTGAGAAGACTTCGACTGTCTATAAGCAACAGAGGGATTGTATTGAGAGCTAGATAGCTTGTGAGCTAAAGCTTTTTGTAATCCAGACATATTTCCACTTGTATGATAATACAAAGATTGGGGTTTTTAGCTGAGGCTTTCCCCAGAGTATTCTTCTGTGTTTCATGTGTATGATTTCTTCTTCTCTGTTATATGTGTTCTATTTGATCTTGTTCAAAATTGATTAAGCTTTCGTAAGTTTGTTTGTAGAAGTAGATCAAGTATTTTGCTTTAGTATATTGCATTATCGGGTGATCTACAGTGGGAATTTCTACAACTTCAAGGGGGACATGTTATTTGGTAGTCAATTTGGAATGCTAAATACATTCAATGGATAACAATTGTCTCTAATATCTACAAGAATAATCATACACTAGGCTTTTCAATTTGGAACCTAGCAGATAACAATAAGGTTCTCCTTCAAGATCACTATTTTTGGGAAATTCTCAATTGCAGTCTAGCCAAAATTTGGACCGATTCTTGGGAGCAACTTCCAAATCTCTCCTCCCACGAGGGACTTAAATGAATCAATACGTCAATGGAATCTCAGGGTTACACTCAGGTGGTACAATACTAGAAGGATCAACCTAGTGATGGTAATGGGCGCTCATGGAAAAAGCAAGGATATTGGGGCTTTTGTATACCAGAGGATGATTTGAAAGTCCCTAAACAAAAGATAATGAAGTAGAAAATATGTGCCAAGGATGGTACTGACATCCTTCAATGGGGATATAAAATAATCTTACAATATCACAAGAAATTTAGCATATTTTCCCAAAGAAGAGATCTCGACTTGTATATGGCAACAAGGTCTTTGGCCAAATGTAGTGAATTTTTTATGGCTCCTCACTTAAAGGAGAACCTTAACCTAGGATAAAATCCAAAGGCATGGTTTTGAAGGACCCTCTCATTATTGCCTTTGCAAACAATAGTAAGAAACCAAAGATCACATCCTTAATGAGTGTCTCTTTGTTGATGGAATATGGAAAATATTATCAATCACCTTCAGTGAATCAAATCACAATCCATATGCTGATGTAATTGATATAATTTCTTCCTAGAAATAATTAACTTTTCAAAGCCCAATCCTTATTAGAGCTTAGATGCTCTTGTCGGGGTTCATTCTATGGGAAATATGGAAGGAAAGGAACCACATAATCTTCAAGGGAGCCTCAAGGAATGATACAAAATTTTGACAAGTGATTCTGAAGAATATCAGGGAAACCACCATAGCAAGCTCTTGAAAGCGTGTGGATTGGCAGATATCCCATATTGAATCCTCAATTTTTGAGGCCCTCTCCATATTCCCTCCCTCTGTATCCCCCTCATATCCTCTCTCTCATTCAACTTCTTCCTCTTAAGCTTTCTAGTTTCCTCCTCCCCAAGATTTTCTCAAATCCAATTTTGATGGTGCCTCAAAGGGAAATCCAGGTAATGCAGGTTGTAGTGGTGTCTTCCAACATTCCTTTGGAAATATCTCATTTTTTTGATGGGTTATCTAGGTATCAATACAAACAATGCTATTTCATTTACTTGAGCATGTTCATTATAATTGTAATATCTGTTGAGTCCCAAAACTGCATCTTTCCTACACCTTTTTCTAGCCTCTTCCCATTCATCTGAACCTCCTAAGTCATCAGTGTCATTGCATATTAGTTAAAAAAAGGGCATTTAAAGTGGTTTCTTGACTATGTGTTTGTGTTGCTATTTGAACTAGAATTTTGTTTATAAGCTGCGGAATCTTGTCACTTTCCGCAGCCAGCCCAACTTTCCGCAGTTGTTTTGTCACAGTCTATATTGCAGGTGTCTTCAGGTGAATCGAGCCACATGGGCAAGTTGCAAACGACGTGGACATGGACCGAGTCCTATTGGCTCAATCGAATTCATCAGAAGAGGCCATAGTCAACAGTGGGCAAAGCGGTGGTCAACTTAAGAGTCCTACGGTGATAAAACTCTATTTTTCACCACGTGAATCTTTGCGTGGTTGTTCCTAGATCTCAGGGGACAATTTAACACCTATGGACTACTCCATGAACCAGATCCAACAGCCACCCTCCAAAGATTGAATCTTCATGGCAGCCATAATGCTAAATCTCGGGACGTGGTTGTTTACGTGTCTTTTATCAACGTAGAATGTAGGAAAATAGTTATGTCATCCTCTGTATAAATAATGTGTTCTCATATGCATATTAGTTAAGCTTTTTGGTAATGTAATTCTGACTGTAAACGAACCCACTGTGCCGTAACTTTATCTCTATGTTATGACTGCAATTTAATACATGAGAAGACTTTGTTTCTGAGCTCAATTTGTGGTTGATCGTTGATTGTCCGAGGATTGTGTAGAGGGCCCCTGCACAGGCCAAGGTCTTGTTTATTACTGTAGCATTTCATGCTTTATTTATTTATGTTCCTTATGCCATAATCATTCACGTGTATATATATCACATTTCTTATGGTATTAATGTTTGATAGCTGTCCATAGCTTTTCACATTTTATATGTTGTTAACTGATCAATGCTTTTGTTTCATATTACAATAGGCATCCCATAAATTTGCACATAGTTTTCTAATGACTAATGACATGGAATTATTCTTGTCCTTCTGTTGATTCATTTCCTTTAGTTTTTAGTTCCGGCACTGTGTTATTTATTTCAGTTTTGCTCATTTACTCTTCTGCAAGATAGATATTAAATTACTCATGTCATTTTCAATTACCTCCTAAAGCCAGAGTGAGTCGAATGGTGAGGGATTGAAGTATGAATGCGTAGTTTGATATTAGTTTATTTTTCTTTAAGTTAGTTATTGAATTGCTCATGTCATTCTCAGTTACCTCCTAAAGCCAGAGCGAGTCGAATGGTGAGGGATTGAAGTATGAGTGTGTAGTTTGATATTAGTTTTATTTTCTGCAAATTAGATATCAGATTGCTCAAGTTGGTTATGATTACCTCCTAAAGCCAGAGCGAGTTGAATGGTGAGGGGTCAGAATATGAGTTGATGTAATGTGATTTTAGTTTAATTTGCTTGCAATTCTTGGATTTCTTTGAGTTCAGTTTTTTCTCTTATATTTTCATGGCAGCAAGGATAATGGTTCATGGTCACTAGCTCACTGTTGTTTAATTAGAATAGTGGCACGTTTTCACTGTTTTTAGGAATTAGTTTCATCATTGCATGTTTTAAAACCTTTTTTTAAAACTTTGAAGTTTTGAAAATCATTTTAAAAGACATCATTACCTTGAAAATTTATATCATACTTGTCTTTTAGAATTTCCATCTCACATTAGGGAATTAACAGAAATAAACCCAAAACAAAACAAGAACTCAAAAATGACAAAAAATAAGAAATAGGTTATCTTGCACATATAGTGCGCCACACTTCAACAGTTTACGACTCCCGGATTGACAATTAATACAACAATTTAGGACACTCTAAATTGACCAAACATTTTGGCGTTGTTGCCGGGGAAGTGTAACTAGGTAGCCAATTTCCTAAAAAAAAAACAATAAAAAGAAGGGAAAAATTGATAACTTCTTGAAGTATGCTCTCCTCTTGCACTTAGTGCGATCTAGAGGATCAGAAAAGAGAGTTATTGGTTCTATAATTTCTTAAGTATGCTCTCTTCTTGCACCCAGTGTGACTTGGAAGGTCAGAAAGAGAATTATTAGCCCAACTTAAAAAAAATATAAAATAAAAATGACATGCATAGAGCAAGAGATTCTAGGGGAAGGTTTAGCTAGAGCCAAGAGTTTGATTTTCACAACTCCATCTTCTTCAAGGCATAGACAAGATTCACCACCATCTATCCCTAGCCTTAAGATTCCTGGAATTCAAGGAGTAGCTGAATTAGAAGATTCTCCTACACCATCTACCAAATCTCATTTAGAGGAAGACCCTTTCTTTACTTCTACAGGAGAGCATATTGTAATTCAAGAAGTAGAATCACTTGAAGAAGAAAAGGAAGAAACCCCCTCTCATCCTCCCTTAATAGAAGAACCATAGGACTCTGAGGACTCTGAAGAAATTATCATGCCAGAGGAAGTAGTAGATGGATTTGGAGGTAGAGGTAGAGGTAGAGGAGGAGGAAACAATGGAAGAGGAAATGGAGGAGGAAGAGGTAACAATGGAGGAAATAGGGATGGGGATAACTCATTTGGATTCCCTATAGCCGATGAGGAAACCCATACAACAATGAAAAATATTTCACTATCTGTCCTCCCAAACTTTCATGGGTTGAGAAGTGAGGATCCTGAAACATTTCTATTTGAGTTTGAAGTCTTGTGTCGAACCTATGATTATATGGAAGACTCTCAAAAACTCAAACTATTTCCTTCAACATTAAATGAGCTGCTTTGAAATGGTTCATGGGACTAGCCACTTAGTCTATTAATAGTTGGAATGATATGAAACAAACATTTTTGGATAGATACCTGGACTATTGCATGCCCACTAATCATAAGGATGAGGTATTCAAGATGATGCAAAAAGAAGATGAAAACTTGGAGGAACTACTTGAAAGATTTCAATACAACTTAAAGAGAGCAAAAATGAGTAATCTAGATGAGGAAACCTTGAAAGCCCTTCTATTGAAAGCCATTAGAGACGAATGGATAGACATTTTAAACATGATGGGAAAGGGAGATATCTCTCAACTTACACTTCATGACATAGCAGAACTATGTGTCCATCTCTCAAGAGGAAAATCTAAAACTGCAAAAGGGCCTAGAGATCCTTCTCTGATTAGAGCAAACAAATCTGCAACTAGTTCAGTAAGTAGGGCATAGATTGGTAATATGCTTGATGAGTTCAAAACTGATATTTTAGGGAGCCTTAGTAAGCAACTAGACACCCTTAAAATACAAAACAAGCAGAAAGCATAAACTGAAGCTTTGGCCATCTTTTGTCCAAATTGTAGGAAGAAACATGCTCTAAGGGAATGTCCCTTCGATGCAAAAGTTGTAGAAACATGTATGATTTGCTCGGAAAGCAATGAGACCAAGGATTGTCCTTCAATTCCTTGCCTCAAAGTTGTCTTTCAAGAAGATCCAAATTCAGTGGAATCTCTATGTTTTGTTACAAGGAGACCATGGCAGGGGCAACAAAATCAAGGGTTCAATAATCCTATGAACTTTCAACCCCCGCCAAATTGGAATCCTTGGCAACAACCTTGGCCCCAATCTCAAAATCCATATCAATCATGGGTACAAGGTATGCAAAATCCTTATGGGAGATTTGCTCAATTTTATCGATATCCTCCATCCTTTCCAAATCAACAAGCTCCACAACTTCCAAATCAAAATCCACAACTTTAATTACCATTCCCACAACAACAACAAACTCCTCAACAAAATTCTCAACTCTTGCTTCCATTCCAACAAAAAGAAAATCAACTACCTTCCTAGCCATTGCCAAATCCCAATAATAAAAATTCTCAAAATGATTACATGGTAGAAGGACAACAATTTCCTACCTATTTGATTGTTCCTCTCAATTATGTACAACTAAGATCTAGTAGAGTTTTAGAAAAACCTTCTATAGATGCTCAAAAACAAAGTAATTCTGAGGAAGATTCTCTTGAAGCCAATAAAGGTTATGAAGCATCTCTTCAAACCCAAACACTCAAAAAGAAAAAGAAAAAGAGTCAACCCCCACAACTCCTATAGTTGAGCAACCTGTATCTTCATCCACACCTCCTTTTCCTGAAAGGTTACAAATTGACAAAGGAGTGGAAAAACAAATCTGTTGCCTGACTATGATTTCCTATATGAATTAAAGAATGTCTGTATCAAGATTCCCTTGCTACAAGCCATTAGAGAGATTCCTATTCTAGCAAAAACAATAAAAGAGTTGAGTCTCAAAAGACCAGGAAGGAAACCAAGAGATACAAGAAGAATCCACCTGGTAGGAAAAATTGCAGATATCATGATGGGAAAAATTACCATGCAGAAGTATGTAGATCCAAGTAGTCCAATTGTCAAGACACATATAAATGGGATCGAAATTCCAAACACATTGATTGACTTAGGGGTCGTTATCAATATTATGAGTAGGCAGACTATGGAACAGCTTAAACTTCCTAATCTTCTTTTTACACCTACTTTACTGCAACTTGCAGACAAATCAATAATCAAACCTAATGGTGTATTAGAAGATATTTCAGTCTCCTTAGATTCTCGGGAATATCCAGTAGATTTCATGATTTTGACTCCCAAGAGTAATCTAGGAGGGCACCCGCTTATATTAGGAAGACCTTGGCTAGCCACAGTTGATGCTTTCATTAGTTGCAGATCTGGGGATATGTACATTTCTAATGGTAATTCGACAAAGAAATTTCAATTTGTAATCCTCCAGCAAAAGCAATCACAGAAAGTAGAGACAATGAATGGGTCGATGATGAGGACACTATACAACCTGTCTTTACCATTTCTAAAATCAGTGAAGATAGTCAAATTCTAAACACATTAGAAAATTTTGAGACATCTTCAGAATATCCCTACAACAATTTCAGTTGGATTCTGACATTGAATATCTATTATCAAGACAAATGTCTCTTTACTCTATGGAAGAGTTTTGGTAGTTCTACCATTGAGATTTTTCTAGGTAAAACATTGAATATCAACAAAAATTTGGAAAAATCACAACAAGAAGAACTAACCAAAATCTTGCAAAAACATTCTACTGCATTTTCATGGGAGTATACTGATATGAAAGGTATTGATCCTAAGACTTGCATCCATCATATCTATATTGAGGAAAACAGTAGACCAATCAGACAACCTCAGAGAAGGATGAATCCAAATCTTAGGGAGATAATGAAAGAAGAGCTCCAAAAACTTCTCAATGTAAACTTCATTTATCCAATTTTAGATAGCCGATGGGTTTCTCCTTTGGTTATAGTACCTAAAAAGAATGGTAATTGGAGGGTATGCATTGATTACAGGGAATTGAATAAAGCAACTTTGAAGGATCACTTTCCTTTGCCTTTTATCGATCAAGTATTAGATACATTAACAGGCAAAAAGTACTTTTCATTTCTCGATGGTTTTAGTGGTTATAATCAAATTCAGGTAGCACTTGAGGATCAAGATAAGACCACATTTACCTGTCCATGGGGAAATTTTGCCTATTGAGTGCTTCCTTTTGGATTATGTAATGTACCTGCAACATTCCAAAGAGCAGTACTAGGAATTTTTTCTGATCTAATTCATGATTGTGTAGAGGTTTATATCGATGATTTTACAGTTTATGGTGACTCATTTAAAGAAGCATTAGAAAATTTGGAAAAAGTACTTGTAATATGTAAAGAAACAAACCTTTCATTAAGCCATGAAAAATGCTTTATGATGTTTACTGAAGGTACTGTTTTAGGACATCATATTTCAGGGGATGGGATTAAAGTTGATAGATCAAAAGTTGAAGTCATCTCCAAGTTTCCTATTCCAAATTGTCAAAGAGATGTTAGAAGTTTTCTAGGATTTACTGGATACTAAGAAGATTTATAGAAAACTTCACTAAAATAGCATCTCCACTCTTCAAATTGCTTACAAAATACTGTGAATTCAAATGGGATCCTGATTGTCAAGCAGCGTTTGAAACTTTGAAAACAAGAATATCTGAAGCACCTATCTTGAGAGGACCAAATTGGAAACTCCCTTTCCATATTTCTACAGATGCTTCAGATACAGCTCTATGAGTTGTGTTGGGTTAAAAATATTTAGTCCCTTATGCCATTTACTATACCAGTAAAAATTTGACTCCCACTGAGTTGAACTATACTATAACAGAAAAAGATTTCTTAGCTATTGTACATGCAATCAATAAGTTCAGACATTATATAACAGGCTATGAAACTTGTATTCATACTGATCATTCTATGATTAGATATCTAATGAACAAACATGTTACTAATGGCAGAGTTACAAGATGGCTCCTACTTTTACAAGAATTCAATATTAATGTGTTAGATAGACCAGGGAAACAAAATACAGTAGTTGACTTCTTGTCTAGGATTCAAAACACTAAAGAAGATTCTCCTGTAGAGGATAAGTTTCCTGATGAATATTTATTTGCAGTAATTGCTAAGACCCCTTGGTATGGAGATATTGCTAACTATTTGGTTACAGGGAAACTACCTCCACATCTATTTCCTAGTGAAAGAAGAAAGATTATTCAGGGGAGTTCAAAATATTCATGGATTTCTAACGAATTGTTTAAAACAGGGCCAGATCTTGTGATCAGAAGATGTATTAGGGAAAATGAAATGCCTGATATCCTCAAGGCATGTCATGATGAACCATGCGGCGGACACTTTGCTGAAAAAAGGACAACCAATAAAATCCTCTCTTTGGGATATTTTTGGCCTTCCCTCTTTAAAGATGCAAAACAATATGTCAAAAGGTGCGAAAGCTGCCAAAGAGTAGGGAAACCTACCCTTTCAAATGAAATGCCATTGCAACCACGGGTACTCATCAAACCCTTTGAAAAATGGGCTTTAGATTTCATTGCACCTATTAATCCGCCATCTAAGAAAAAGAAGTATATATTGGTATGTACTAATTATGTCTCTAAATGGGTAGCAGCCAAAGCGTTAGTTTCTGCTACTAAAAATATAGTTGTTAATTTTCTTTATGAGGATATTTTTACTCGCTTTGGTGTTCCAAGAGAAATTGTGACAGATCAGGGAAGTCAATTCACATCCAACCTGGTGGAGAAACTGATGGAAGAATGAAAAATCAAGCACAGAAGATCTACTCCTTACCATCCACAAACAAATGGTCAAGTGGAGTCTACAAACAAAGTTCTCGAAAGTATCATCACCAAAACTGTTCATCTACACATAAGAGATTGGGCAAAAAGGCTTCCTGAAGCCTTGTGGGCCTACAGAACTACATGGAGAAATACAACAGGACGTTCTCCCTATGAACTTGTTTATGGGAAAGAAGTCTTGTTCCCCATTGAGTTCCAATTCAAAACCTTCAAGATGGCAGTTTAGTTGGGGATGGATCTATCAAAAGCCCAAAAGCATAGAATGGAGCAGTTGAATGAGCTAGATGAGGTCAGACAAGAGGCAATCCTAAGAACTGATCTAGTTCAATATCAAAGAGCTAAGTGGCATGACAAATACATCAAAGAGAAAAAGTTTCAAGAAGGAGACTAGGCATTGCTATTTGATTCCCAAGTTTAAAGACTTTAAAGGCAAATTTCAGACTCATTGGCTTGGGCCATATGAGATTGACAAAGTCTTTAGCAATGGAGTGGTAAGAATCAAAACCACTGATGAACATCAAACTCCTCTTATTGTGAATGGCCACCGATTAAAGATCTATCATAAGCCACTCTCCAAAGAGGAATTTGTCAAAATCTTTCAAGATAGTTCTACAATAAGGCTGGTGAAGAAGAATCCTTCTTCTCCACCAGCCTAGCTTTTGTTCTTTTCTATTCTTAATAATATATATATAAGCCTGAAAACCAATCAGTGATTGGTAGTCTTGTACAGAAAATACAAGGCGAAAATCAGGAACTCCTGACACCCTATATTTTCCAAAAAAAAATCTCTCTTTTTCTCTCATTTTCATTCCACTCCACTTCACTTCATTCCACTCCACTTCATTTTCATTCTTCTTCACTTCATTTCATTCCACTCCATTTTCATTCATTCATATCATTCCACCAATAAAAGTTTTTATGACCATTTTCATTCATTCAGTCACCATTTATCCATCTCATTCAGTTATAAGATTGTTGAGTCAGTGTCCACAGCTAGAGTCAGTTTCTGTAGCTGCTAACTGATTCCGCAACCAGTTGTGTTTCCACAGCTAGCACCCTGTCATTTAACATTGGCAGTTAGATGATAGGCAAAAATAATAAAAATAAAATGCAGGTATGATCGAGGACATATTATGAAGACATGGGGCACCTAAAGGCATCAATAAGGCAGCTGATCAAAGGTACAACAAGTGGCAAACATTCCAAGGTATGAGTAAAAATTTATTTCAAATGGAATTCAAAACACATTTTTGCATAGTTATTAAATCACAAGCTCCACTATATGCAATAATTAGCGTGATAGCCTCCATAACCATTTCATTCCACAACATTCCTCCACGAACCATACAATTATTTTTCCAATGGCCTCATGATTAATTCTCGGATTTAACTCAAATTTGGATGCATTTTCACACTCCTCCTGTAATTATGGGATGTGGTTGATTTGATTACGGTTCTCCTCCACCGCATAGATTCCGCAGCCATTTCATGAATGTATTTATGATTACTCCACAGCTGTCCATTTTAAAAATTATGTCGTCATTCCCTTACTATTTTATTGAAGCCACGGCTACATTACCACCTCGTTCACATAAGTCTCCGCCCCATTCCGAGAATTCACTTCTGCTGCTTGTCCTCTGTTTTCCGCTTACAGTCACTGATTTTCTCCATAAACCCTGTTCACTCCCACTAATCTAGCCATTTCACCTCCACTAAACCCTTCTCACACAGACGAATTGTTAAAACAAAAGGAAAGAATGGGTCGGTTGTTGAGGGCAAAACAAGAGGGGCCCAAATTTATGGAAGGATACCCGCAAGTAAAGAACATATTGAAAAAGGCAAGATGGCTTCGGTTTATTCAAAAGTTTAAAGGCTACAATGAGGAGATCACAAAAGCTTTCGCAAGGTCTTTCAACGGCCTGGAGGTGGAAATTGAGGACCTCAAGTTTACAGTTACCGAGGCATCCATAGCAGCTGCTACAAAACTCCCTCAAGAAGGTGAACATTGGTTCAGGAATAAGAGCTTTGACGAGAAAGCTTGGAGAGTGATCCTATGTAATCCAGGTATGGATGTAACTATATTTAAAAGAGGAATTCCTGTTCATGCCTTAGAAGAGAAGTGGGCCAGTTTATTGTTGGTTATTCAAAAGTTCATTACGTGTGAAGGCCGTTTTGGAGCAATGTATATGCATCATACTCGATTGTTGATGAACTTCTTACAGAATCAAATCCTAAACCTGCCTCACTTTTTATTGCTGAGCTTGAAAAATATGTGCATAACAGTCCAAAAGAATATAGAGGACATAGAACCCCATTTATATCATCACAGGCTGGTGAAGATTTTAATTGAAGACCAATTGAAGAAAAAAAGGGATACCTGGGAACGGTTTTTAGTGAGAAATTATTTTCAAGATCCACCTGAAGTGCCCGAGAACAGTACAGTAAGGAAGAATAGGAAAAAGGAAACTAGTATAAGAATTCAAAACCCTCCTATTAGCAAGACCAAAGAAGTTGATCAAGAAGAGAAGCTGGAAAGAACCAAGGATAAAAAGCAAAAGAAATTGAAAGGGAAGAAAAACATAGAGGATGTTTACCAATCACTAGAGCCTTCCTTAGAAGAAGACCACCAACCACTGTCTGAAAGGTTAACTCACCTCCAAGGACAATCAACTACAACCAGGAAGAAATAAAAAGGAAAACAGAGTATTGAGGAAGAGGGCACTAGCCCACAGCATTTAAGAAGAAGCATCGGGTTGAAGGGAAAGTGGAGGAAAGCACAAACAAAAGGACCCCATTTTATTAATTTAGGGGGAGGCACACCAAAACAACCTCCAGCTGGCCGTAGTCCACCTCATTCTCAATCAAACATTGAAACTAGTCCTCCAGATGTTAACATAAGTCCTTCTCGGCCAGACTTCGAAATCAGTCAGGACTTTGGGGTCAGCCCAAGGAAAAATTCACCCGAAATAGACCTGAATCAGCAGGAGATGTATGATTATATAGAATCCTTGGAAAAGAGACCCACAGGTCCAAGCACCTCATCCATCTAGCCTCATCCAGTACAGGACGCTCAAATCCAGTCATTGAAACGGGAAATTTTTGAGTTAGAGGTCCTAAATAGACATATTAAACATGAAAATGAAGCATTAAAGGAGCAGAGAAAAATGGATAAGATCATTCATAACAATACTATGCTACATCTCAGGCGCTGGCAGAAAAAGAACAAGAAATTGAAGAAAAAAGTACAAGAAGATAAGTAGAGCATTGATCAATCTCAAATTCAGAGGCTTGATGAAGAAGCCCAGGATGTTAGCAGCACTAAGAAAGAGAAGAAGAGGGCTGGATGTACTGGAAGAAGCTTTAGAACATGTGATTTGAAGGGGGGGATAGTCACAATTTTGGTTGCATGGGGACATGCAACACCTTCACAGTGGGGGTATGTTGAGCCCCAAACTTGCATCTTTCCTACACATTTTTCTAGCTTCTTTCCATTCACCCGAGCCTCCTAAGCCATCAATACCATTGCATATTAGTTATAAAAGAGCATTTAAAGTGGTTTCTTGACTATGTCTTTGTGTTGTTGTTTGAACTAAATTTTTGCTTATGAGTTGCGGAATCTTGTCACTTTCTGCAGCTGGTTCAACTTTCCACAGTTGTTTTTGTTAAAGTCTACATTGCAGGTGTCATCAGGCAAATCGAGTCACATGGGCACGTTGGAAATGTCATGGACATGGGTCAAGTCCCATTGGTCCAACTGGATTCGTCAAAGAATACCGTGGTCAAAGGTGGTCAAGCGGTGGTCAAACGGGAGAGTCCTACAACAACAGGACTCCATTTTCGTCCACGTGAAGATTTTTGTGACCGTTTCTATATCTTTGGAGGCACGCTGACATCTGTAGGCTGACCACGATGTGGATCCAACAGTCGCTTTCAATAAGATTACGTAATCCCAGTGACCATACTGCTAAATCCATGGACGTGGTTCTTCACGTGTCCTCTGTTCATGCAATGTTTCCAAAAAGACAGTTATGAAGCCTCTGTTATAAATAACACGTTCTAATACGCATAATGGCTAGCTTTTGATATGTAATTTTTTCTATTAAGAACCAATGTGCCGTGACACTAGCTTATTGCTGTAACTCTATTTTGAGATTTATATAAAAAAATATATTATATATTGAGACTCTGTTTTCCATATTTGCGTGAACGTGATTTTGAGTTGATAACCCATTAGCCGAGGTTGCAGAGGGCCCCTGCACACCAAAGTTTCATTTCCTTCGTTGCTATATAGTCTTTATGCATCGTTCCTTTGTTTTTATTGCATATGTTTTGTAATTATTCATTTGTGTATATATTTCTAACATGTCAATTTTGCTCATGATTTTATAAGTTTTGTTTAACGTTGATCAGTGTGTGCAGGTTTCAAGATAGAGTAGGCAGCCCGGGCATTTGCATATGAATTTCATAATGACTAGTGATATGGAATTGATCCTCTGCTGATTTTATTTTCCTAGTTCCTTTTAATCCCAGTTCTGTTTTGTTGAGTTTAGTTTTGTTCAATTTGCTTTGATTAGTTAAAAATCAACTTGCTCATTTCATTGACAGTTACCTCTGAAAGCCATAGTAAGACTACTAGCGAGGGATTGAAATATGAATGCTGTGAATTGATTTTAGTTTCCTTTTCTGCAATTAGATAATTGAATTGCTCATTTCATTGACAGTTACCTCCGAAAGCCATAGCGAGACTACTGGAGAGGGATTGAAATATGGGCATTGTGATTTAATTTTAGTTTATTTTTCTGCAATTACGTAATTGGATTGCTCATTTCCTTTACAGTTACCTCTGAAATCCATAGCGAGACTACTGGCGAGGGATTGAAATATGGATGATGTAATTTGATTCTAGTTTTACTTTCTTTGCAATCTTTGATTTCCTTGAGTGCAGTAGGTTACGTTAGTTTTCCAAATTTAGACAGCAACGAAGATGATAGTTTCATAATCAGTAGTTCTTAAATTACTTGTTTTAATTAGCAGCATCCTTTCAATTTTTTATTCAAGTGTTATTTTTCACTATAGTCTATTTTCTGAAGTGTTAAGTTTTGGGAATCTTTACAAAGGACATAAATGCCTTAAAACTTATAACCATACTTGCCTTCTAGAAACTTAGGAATTGGAATTTCATAAACCAAGATAAAAACCCCCAAAACAAAATAAAAATCAAAAATGACAAAAGTAAGAAATAGGTTATCTTGCACATATAGTGTGCCACACTTCGTCAGCTTACGAATCCTGGATTGACAAATTAATGTAGCAATTTAGGACACACTAAATTGACCAAACAGCCATGTCACACCAGATGCCATCCTCTCCCTTTTTAATATTTATGTCATACACCTGGTGCAAATATACTTAGGCTCTATTAATCTCCATATGGTATGCTTTACCTTAATATAAACAAGGTTTAGTGCACAATATTATGTTCAGCAGGCGCATGCCTCTACTTTAACCATCGTGCATGTGTGAGCATGATATAAATTTGGACCATTAGATTGAAATTTTCTCATTTGTTAGATCTATTAGGTGCATAAATGCACCATAACCTCTACACATGTGTGATCCTAATACAAATTTGGGCCTTTGATATTCTCAAGATCAAACGTCATAACAAAAACACCAATTTTTGTCCCACTCCTATGTGGATGCATTGTGAAAGCATCGTTCCATGCCTTGGAATAATATTGGGGGTGGTTGGCGGGGGGGTGGGGTGGGGTTTCAAAGGTGATTTCCAAAATATTCTAAGGGCCCCTGAATATTCCTATACTGCTACCATATGTCCTATGGTTTACCACCTAGGTAGCATCTTAGACCACCCTTTCGTTCAAGGGTTGAGCAAGTTGGGACCATTGAAGTGACAAAATTCATTGATCTCATTCCTCTACCACATTGTGCCTAGAGTTGTCTACTCGTCCTTCTGCTACTCCATTCACCTTACTTGACCTTCTATTGCATGAAATTTAGAACCTCCTTTGACATCATTAACAACATTTCAGTTTACATCAATGACAACATATGTGCAACATGTTATCTCTGATCATAGCCAACTTTTGATATGCATGTTGTACCAACCAATATATTGCTTCTGCACATGGAAAAACTAGTATATGTGCTACCACCTTTGGCAACCAATATTTTCTAAGTGCATTGTCAACTTTTGTATTTGGATAATCAAGAGGTAGTTCATCTCTATTAAATTCCTATTAGATCTCCAACGATGTGTATGAGAGGTATTTTTCAATGTTGAAGAGGGTATTCCAAAACTCTGGTCTAGAAGAGTTGTTTAGTTCTTCATGATCTGAGGATTCAACCATTAGCGTCTTGTTGACTTGTCTCTTGGATTTAAACATGGTTCTTATACAAAAAGAGAAAAAGGAAAAATCACCAATAAGAAAATTAGCTTGATAAATTTGATGCCAGTGATTAAGGCCTTTGGGTTTCATGGTAAATTGAATTTGAGCAAAAAAAAACTTTAATGGTGAGGATTTTTTTTTCTAGGTTCACTATCTTTACCATGATGGCTAAGTGACTTCGTCATGGAAAAGACCACTTAGGAACAAGGAAGATAGTTATGATTTAGAGAAAAATGCTAGGTATCATGAGAAAATTCCATGGTTGAGCATTATTGGGCTATGGCAATCCATTTCCTAGAATTTTTTGCAATGAACAAATTTGATTTCAGCAAAAAAAAGAAGTTGTTAGGGAGATAGGGCATAACTATAAGTCAACCTCGAAAAAGGATGAGAGACAAAATCTAAATAATGAGCTAGATGAGAGGAGAGATGGATCTAGAATCATTTTGAGAGGGTTTGCTTTCAATGATATGGTGTTTTTCATTTCTGGTACAAGCTATAACAAATGGTAGGAGTGCACAAGGGGCCAGTGAGGGGATAGTTTTGAGAGAAAATAATACAACACAACATCAAAGAATCATAAAAATCCTTTAAAACATATTTAAAACTTATTTGTTAGGTGAAAAATAAACATGAGAGAAGATTTCATCTAGTAAAATTAATTGTTGTGTAAAAAACAATGTCGTAAAAAGACTGTAAGTAGTAAAAAAGCAAAGTAAAGAAGCATTAAAAGACTTACTTGGGGTGAAGATGGCTATAGCTAAATATGACCTAACATACTAAGAAGAAAAAAAATTAACCTCAAGTAATTCAATCTTGAAAGAAGAGAGATAAGATTGTGGAAAATAATAAGCTATGGTCTTCTTTTAAAGTGTTTAACTGGGATTTCGCATAAGCAACTTGGGTAATTTCTTAATTACACGTGATATTTTCTCATTTTAATATTTTGTTCACTCAAAGTAAAGTAATTAAAAGCTAAAAATATGAATTTAAAGCAAGAGAAAGCTTTAAAAGACTTAAAACTCTAGTTAAAAGGTGTGGCATGTGTTATAACACTAGGATGAAGGCTAATGGAGCCTTATAGTGCTACCTTAGTGCTAAGCAAAGTGTTATGCCACAAAAAGAGGCTCCAAACTTGAGTTAAGAGAGAAAATTTTCTTGTGTAGCACTCGATTGAGGGTTTTTGAAGTGCTACAACTATGGCTAAAGCCTTAGGAGGGCGCTATGGAGCCTTAAAAAGAGAAAAATAAAATAAAATAAATTAAAGAGCCAAAAAAGGAAGTGTAGCAGTACATAAAAGGTTAGGAGGGCATTACACTAAGTCAAAAAGTTGCGAAGGAGGCTTAAAAAAGGAAAGTCATTATGAACACTTGACTAAGTCAAAAAATTGAGGAGGCTAGAAAAGGAAAGTCAAGCAGTTGCGAAGACTTGACTAAGTCAAGAAGTTAATAAGGAGGCTCAGAAAGGGAAAGCCTTAAACTTATAGTGTTGGAAAATAGCTCAAGGGTGTAGTATAGTGCTCCCTTAAGGTCCAGGAGGGCACTACATGGGGGGGGGAGTCTAAAAAACTAAGTTTAATGCTTAGTTTTAAGTGTGTAGCACTAAGTTGGATGTCAAGAGGGAATTATAGTGAGGCTAGAGGCCAAAGGGAGTATTACACAAGGTCAAAGAGACTCAATTTTCCAAGAAAAATAAGTGAAATCCTCTCACAAAGGGCTTCACTGGCAGGATACAACATGAAAGGTTACCTGATGTTTTTTTACTTACAAACCAAGTTGAATTAGACTCACAAATATGGCTCCAAAATATCAAGTTAGGAGGGTTGATCAAGGTTCATAGAAGCTTGAAATACTTGAGAATATTTTCTCTGCATTATCTTGAAAAAATGGGCCCCTCAATTCCCTCTAATCATAAGGCATTATAAGGAATTAAGGAGGGTTGTAGTAGCTACAACAATTGGAAAGAAACTAGTTATGGCCCTGAATCTTTGAGTACTCTCCAAGAATCTATTCCAAATTACACACGATTGTTGTGCCGATAAGGCCTATTGTTCTTTCCAAGAAGGTCCCACTACTGATACCTATGTAATGTCAAGTTGCATTACTTCACCTTTATTGATTTAGGCTACAACCTTTGAGGAAAACCAGAAGGATATAAATTTTACCAAGAGCATATCTCTTCACTGAGAATTTGGTGCAATGAATAGTCATAATTCAAGAGATTATATAGTCAAGCATTAAAGATGAGTTTCTAGTGCTATCTCTGCCTCCAGTTAGCATCCATAGTCTCGTTAGAGTCACTTGGAATCACAAGAATTGCTTTATTTCCAATGAGCATTTATAGCCCGAATGAAGTTGATTGCGTGTTTGAACTACTCAAGAAACCATTATCAAGCCTTTACCTTTTATTCATTTACATTTATTTCATTTCTTATACCTTTTCTATATCGAGCTCAATTGGTCACAAGGTGGATGACTAGTGGATCTTGAACATAAACTAGAATGGTCCATGTTAAACTTTTAAGACTAATTGTTGTAAATTTATCTCCCTCACATCATTGCTCCAGCTTGATGTTTTAGACTAGAGTGGGCCTCAACTAATATTTCATGGGATGCTTAAGACTTCTTAGTCATATCAATGTTTGGATCTGTGTACACTCAACATTTTCATTGTCTGTTGAGTGTTAACATAGTTATCGATCAAATGAGAAAATTGCCAATTACCCATTTTTCTGAGGTAGCAAAAAAATCACCCGGTTTTGAAAAGTGGTTATTTAGAATACACCTTTTTTTTGGAGCATATTTTTAGCACTTTAAATTTTCTTATGTATCGAGTATGAACATTTTTTTTTAAATGTTAGTGATTTTCATGTTGATTTTGAAAAGGTTGATGTAGCATAAACCCTCTTTTTTTAGAGGGATTATTTTTGACACTTTAAATTTTATAATGTATTAAGTGTGAATAATTTTTTTTACATGTTGATTATTTTACCATTTTTCAAGTTGTCTTATTCATCTTCTTATTTTTCGTCCTAAGATGATTATTTTTTAAGGGTTTTCCAAAAATCTGTTTTTTGTTTTTATTTGCAAAGTTTTTTTATATTGAAATTTTTAATTGTTTTACAAAGTTTGAAAAAATAATAACATTAATATTTTGAGTTAGATTTAGTATATTTTATATATCATTATTAATACTCAATACACATTAAAATATACGTATTTCAGGACCTTATGAAAATTGAATAAAAAATTTGAAAAAAATAACAAAATTTATGAAATTTTTATGAATTTTATATTAAAAGATAATGGCATTTTAAGTTTTTTTTTTTCAAAAAAATGATTAAGATAAGATTTAAGTTGGTATAAATATATGTATATATATTTATATATATTATATATATATATAGTATATATATATATATATTATATATATATTAATAGTGTATATATATATATATTATTATATATATATATATATATATATTATATATATAATATTTATATAATTATATATAATATATATATTGAACATGACAACTTAAAAAACCAAAATAAAAATATAATATTCTTAAAAGTTAAAATACATCAATTAAATAAAGAAACAAAATAATAATAACAATAATTATAGTGGTAAGGATTTGTTGCAAAAGGGATTTACCATTAGCATCATGAGTGACTTCAAGTGTACTTCCTTTTCTATAGAGAATATAGTTCCATGGGGCATCCTAAGCAACTACTTTTACCCCAACATATACTTTTCCTATAGTTTATGTTTCCATGTCTATAATCCAATCCCAAAGGAAGATGACAGAGCCCTTTTTGGTCTTTTCTTTAGCTTGGTTGGGATCCCCTTTTGCTTTTTGGTCAAAGCAATTAGAAAATGATTGTTGGTCCAACAGTTTATTTATAAATAGGGCCATTGAGTTCATCCACTGCAATTGCATGTTTTCTCTGAATGATTAGCCTCATGTTATAAACAAAAATTTTCTATACCAAAGTTGTAAAGGTTCAGGTTTAGACTTTAGTTGCATATAGGTTTGGCCTAGTTTTTACTCGTCTTCTATAATGGGTGGAAATTATTATTCCTAGATGAGATTTCTCCAAAAAAAAATGCTTCAAGTTGGCTACTTCATTTAAGAGCTTCTTGACAAGTTTAGGCACACTCTCTAGATTGATAGGTTCTTTTTCAATAGACTTACTAGGGGTTAGAGGCTTATTTCCACTAGACATAGGTTATCCTTTAGGGTGTTTATAGGTAAAGAAAGCATTTCCTTTCCAACTTTAATAACCTCCTGAAAATTTAAGGATAGGATATTCCTCTCTTTTATCTTAAAGAACATGGCTATGGATGGGTGTAAGGATGAAATGTAGTACTTGATAGCTAGAGGATCTACAGGGTGAGAATCAATGGGGGCATTATTTAAATGCATGGTGAAGCATCGATGGAGATATTTGACCTTCTTTCCATTTTAATTGAAATCGACTCTTCTAAAATAGGATCCAGTGTTTTCTCTTCACCAAATTTGTTGAGAAATATCCTTTCAAAGGCATCCCAACTAGTTATGGAAATAACGGGAAATTTGTGTTACCAATTCAAGGCGTTATTCTCAAAGGTATATGGGAAGAGTTGGCATACCACATTTTCATGTTCTATGTTCATCAACTATAGGGCCAAATACAAATTTGTAATGTGAGCTTAAGGGGATTCATCCTTGTCAGTATCAAATTTGGGAAGAAACCTTTCTACTATCTTAGAAAGATCATGCATGATTCCTACAAGGTTTAAGGCTCCTTATAACATCCACCAAGGTTGAGGTTGGCTAATTATTTAAATGGTATTCACTAATGGAATTCTTATTCAAAATATGAGAGGAATCAAAATGATGAATGTGATCAGTTTCACCTTCAATATCAGATGATGCATGAGTGGATGGGGGAGAGCTATAAGTTTTTTGGTCGAAAATACTAGAAATACCTTCAAGGGTGTGTTCAATTAAAACCTTAGCAGGATAAACTGAGATACCATGTTTGGTGATTGATCTTTTTACTACTTTATTCCTAGCGAGAAGAAGAGCTAAAGGAAGTTTTCCAACTTGCTTAGCATAAGCTCAGATGATATGCCTAAGAGCATTTACTTCAACAAGAGAAACAAAGTATAAAGCTTATTAGAAGGACTCTGTATTTTCAATATTAGAGAAAATGTCTTTGTATCTTGTCTCTCTCTTGGAATGCTTAGAATGAGTAAACAAAATGTGGGGTGGTTGGATGGGTTTTTATTCACTTGAAATGTTTTCTTGGATAGAAAAAGGAAATTTTCCATTCATGCACCTTGGGGACCACATTCTAGTGCCAATTTAATTGTTGATAAGGGTGAATGACCACGCAATGGTCAAGGTATCATCTCTAGTATGAGGTACCAATTAGACCTCACACTATTTGGGATAATCTACCCATTTAGATTCTCGCCCAATAACCATTACTAGTTTTTCAAAAATGTAGTGAGATATGGGAAATAATCACAACATAGGGATGTTAATTCAAAGCTAAAATATCTAATGCACTAAGATGAAAAGGTAATTTATCTAGCAATAGAAGACAAAATATAAATAGGAAGCAATGAGCTAGTAAACACACAACTACATAATCAAGGAAATAATTAGTTGTAATCCATGACAACAATATATGTTTGATTTGCTAAAACAAATGAACAATTGTCAACATTTAGATCTAACAAATGCTCATAAATGGAAGTAATGGTATTGAAATGGTAAATATGTGAGCGACACCATCTAATTTATGGAATAGTCCATAATCTAGTAGTATACATCTCACAAGGTACTCATATACATGAATTGTTTATGAATAGTAAAAAACATGAACAAGATTCATCCAGAAATACAACTTCAGCAATGGCCTTTCATGGCTTCTTAATATTAAGCATGAACATAGAAGTATAATCTCCTAACTTTGGCCTACAAATATATAAATTAAACATAAAATAGTACCTACAACAAGTTCCTAAAATAAGAATTGAAATTCAAACCTTAGGAATCCTTTTTACTGAGGGTTTACAATTTTTATAAGTATGATTTTGTAACTACCATTGGTGATTTTTCAATTTCTTATCAGGTTAGTTACAACACTTTAAATTCTCCTAAATTAAAAAATACAATAAAATGTTTTATTACATCTCACCATTAAGGCTAATAGTTGTTAGATTTTGATTGGTTCATCAAGTGGGATCTTTAGGATTTCCTGAAGATATGTCGTCCAAATTTGATAATATAATGATATCATTAGAATTTGCGGTGCAACAAAATATCCATGGTGACATGATATTTTGTTGTGCTCTGGGAGATTACTAGCACATCTCTCTTCAATGAGGCTAGAAATTGATTCAGTGTCATATGTTCTTGGCAGGATCCACCAAATGCTAAATAAGGTTGTCCCTAGTGATTTTAATAGTGAACACACTAAAATAAAACTCTTTTGCATTGAATAATTCATTTAATTTTTCATTCACTTCTTCATATACTCAAGATTTTCCTTGAATCCCAATTGAGGCAAACATATTCATCCTGATAATTCTTCGTTCCAAGGAGTAAGGTTATTCATATTGGGCCACTAACTGAGTTATGTATTTTACTAGTTTCTCCTGAATCTTAAGAGCTCAATAGATTTCTATAAAGTCATAGAGTAACTCTTGTGCATCTATTCTAAAATATTCCACTGGGGCATGAGGATATTCTTTTGGCAACTATTCCAATTGAGTTACAAAATTTAATACTCCTTGTAACTTAATTCCTCTCTTTGCAGTGAGTTCCCGCAATGGTAATAGTTGAGTTAAGGCCTTCCATAAATTTGAAAGCATTCATATACTTGTAAGACAAGGGACTTATCTAATTCATGCACCTCTATAATCTTCTATTTTGATGCTTTCTTAGAGGTTTGTCCTGGTTTCCTCCTTCATCAAACAAACCTATTGTTGTAACTTAGTTATTTAGGCATCTTTTTTTTCAACTACTCTAGGATATATTTCACATTTCTCTAAGTGGCATAAGACAGTGTTATAATTTTTGAGGCCATGGAAAGAGGATCCTTCCTCGTATACAAAATTATAGGTCTCTCGGTAGTGATATGCACCAACAAAAAATGTCGATAACATAAGTTTTATTTATGTGCTCAACAATTCCATTCGGGATGTGGCCAAGCTTGAACTTATTCAGATTAATTACCTTATTATTTTTTGTTGGTTTGATACTCATGTATGTCACTAGAAGATGGCCTTCGGTGATATTTATGATTGTTTATGGTGTGAGGTCAACCTCCATTATAGTTGAGTTTAACTAATTCTTTGGATTTAGTTATGCTTATTGAACTTGGAGAGCTTCCTCTTTTTCTTTGTCTTATTCTTCATCTAGTAGTTTCTTTTATTCTCCTTCTAAATGTTTTATATTATATTCTTCTTCTTCTTCCTGCTTTCTATTTTCGTTCTTAGCCTTCCTTATCTCTTTTTCATTTCTTGTTTTCTATGTTTTTCTCTTCATTTCTTGCTCCTCTTTTCTATCTGATCACCAACTCTCGAGCTAATTTGGAAACCTCATGTGTTAGTATGAATTATTTCTGCAAGCATGCAAAAATCCCTTCTCTTAAGTTATAGGTGACTTTTAATCCTAACAACAAAATATGGTTTCTTCTATGCTTCAAATCCGCAATAAAACATGAAGAAAAACCCTGCAACACAATAGATATAGCAAACAGAAGCATATAACAACATAAAATAAAAGTTCAATAACCCAATGGAGGACTTAATCAAATGATAATTTTATTAATACACCTGGTGAGGAGAAATTACAACATGGGTTTGTAGTTCCCCCTCCATTGGATGGTTCTTTTTCTTGTCCTTGTACTTCAACAATGTGCTTCTCTCAATATGCAATGGGAAGAAACAAAAAAGGGTGTTTTAACTCAAGTGAGAGCTCAAATGCTATGAGACGATAATGTTGATGATGAAAATGGTCATGGTGAAGAATGAGTAGAAAACCCTCTATTTATAACAAAGTATTGAGCCAAATTAGGAATCAAAAAATAATAAAATAGTATTGACTAAATCAAAATCTAGCTATTGAGAATACTTTATTATATTTTGGAGAGGGAAAATATATTCAAAATGGTCAAATATCTTTATTTAGAAAGTGGTGGAAGTAATTAACAAATAAAAATGATTTATTAATCACTTTGTGAGAATTAAGAAAAATATGAATTTGAAATAATTATTAAATAATGATTTGATAATTATCTAAAATATGGAAATATGGAATAACTAGGAACAATAATAAATAAATAATGATTCATTTAAATATTCCAAGGTGATTAAGTCAAAGGTGATGAAAAATAATTATTTTATAATTATTTCTAGAGAATATTAAATAAATAATGGTCTATTTAATTATTTTCATGGGATTTTTGGATTTTAATGAGAGATAATTTATGAAAAATGGTTTACCAAATTATTTCCTATAGTGAAAGTGGGTTTACCATGGTAAAACCTATTCTACATGGTGTATTTCGATCAACCTAGTAATAAATGGCTAGGTGATCATTTTTTGGTTGATAACAGATTACCCCCTAACATAATCATGTCAAGAGAAAATCGTATGAACGAAATACATTGTAGGTTGCACTTTCATGAGACACCAAAGGGGAGTCATAGAGAGAGAGAGAGAGAGAGAGAGAGAGAGAGAGAGTTGAAGCAAGGCAAGGAAGGACTGAGAATGGAGGGGGCGAGACCTACTTAGTTGATAGAAGCCTCCTTTTATTGGTAAGTACATAATCTCAAATGAGGTGGGGGAGGCATACCCATACCCACCAAGATAACTGATTACAAATAATAATTATGTGCCCAATATTGTGGGTTTGAGAAACAAAGTACATGATACATGATATGTTGGCATTAATGGGCTAGGAAGTGATACAGTGATACAATGAGTCCCATATGCATAATTTTCTTAGAAAACAAAGGCCAAGACTAAATACAATAACATTTGTTAACCAAAGAAGCCCTACTGAAAAGGAAAGAGCTCAAAATATTTGAATGGATCATCTGAAGGAGACATGCACATTGTGGGTGCTGCAAATGACTGAAATTGAGCCAGTCAAATCTACATAACTGCAACTGAGGATTGATCATGATATATTGTCATCCAAGAACGTGGGGGGCTACCTGAAGGGTCACCCGATTATGCGGTTTGGAACATCTCACACATACCTGGGAAATTCTGGTACAATCTAATGGATCATTGGACCATCAAGTGTACAATTCCCAATCATGTGGTTATGGGCTGGAGTTGAACACATGAGAACCAACTGAGGTAAAGGGAAATGATGATTCCTTTCACTTGCTTTGAGGCATAGGACATTGATGAAGGCTAGAACCAAGTTACACCTCCCTCTAGACCAATCAACTAGAATAAATGTGTTGAAGTCGATAGAAGACGGCTCGCCAAAGTTGAGGCAATGGTGATTCCTTAACAAAGGCACGAGGGATATAGTAATGTGATTAATAGACTAATACGAGGGATGATGATGGAGGAATAATATGAGTGGTAGACTAATGAATTCTCTTTTCAGAGCATGATATGCGTGGTTGGTCTGGTTGCGATTGACTCGGTTCCGGAGGGGATGTTCAATTACTCAAACGGAGGCTTTTCAAAGACAAATTAGTATAACTAAAGGTAAAATATAAGTGAAATGGGATGAATGAGATCCAATGATGAATGATGTATTGTAACATGACTCAATGGGACTATGAACAGATTCCATGGATGTAAGAGTGACTCACCTCTCATGCTCTAAACAAGGGTGATTCGATGATGACACATGAGGGAGGCCCAAAGGGGACCATAAAAACATGAGTAAATAATGGTTACTCATGACAAAAATCGACACATGAGTCAACAAGTGCAAAGGTAAAGTGGTACCAGGGTAGAAGTGACTCATATGAAGAGAATCAATTTTGAAAGGCAACAAAGTGAGACCTCATGGAAAAAATGGCTTCCTGGTGAAGTTTCAAATTACCAGAAACAAAGAGAGACCCATTATAGACATTGGTAAGAGCTTTCCAACGGTGTTGATAGTTCGCTCGTAATGGTCAATGAAAAAACTAGGGTTTTCCTTATAAAAGGTCTTATCGACCCCAAATCCAATTCATTTTCATATTGATATGTTGGAGAATTTTGAGAGGAGTAGAAGGCCCTAAATCTTGGCAAGTTCATAGCGGAAAAAATGACTATTGGAATTCAGATCTGTGATTTTCAGGTAGGTGGCCTAACCCTACTCATTAATTTCAGTGGATTAAAATTTCAGATTAGGCCCTCAACTATCTAGGGGAAACCCTTGTTCTTCCTCACGATTGAAATGCACATGTTTGGCATTTTCCTATGCCCTAGGGTAAAAAAGGGGTTGAAAAGTGTGCCCAGCACAGTTTTCAGTGAAAAAAATACACCCAAAACATGAAGGAGAAACTGGGTTGGGGGTTTCCTGGAAGTTGAGGCTAAGTTATGTTATGACTGTGAGCTGACAAAATATACTGGTATTTTGTAGGTATGGAAGAGTTAAAGTTGGTATGGAAGGAGCGAGATTTTGATGATCTTCCTTTTGAGATTTAGGGGAATTGGCCTATTAGAGGGGCTCTGGTGCAATATGGGTTGCTCAAGTTCTTGGAGAACCCTTTGATGAGGCCGGGTGAGCCAATTTTATCCCATATTTTGAGCTACTGGGACCAAGATTAGGATTCCTTTGTGATATAGGGGCATAGGATCGAGATCATGATTTAGGACATATATTTTTTGACATGTTTGCCACCCTTGGGGGTGGTGGGAGAGATTCATCTAGTGTTGACTCGTGGGAGGAATATTGGAGATTTTGTTAACTATCATTGTGTATCTAATACTCGGGTAAAGGACACAAGCATCCAGATTCATGACTTAAAGAGGCTTGAGACATGAGCTACAACCACAACAGTGGTGCAGATCTTGGGTAGTCATTCCTTCCACCGCATTTCTAGAGGGAAGGTGATGTTGGTGGAGAGTGTACTGGGAGGTACCTACTATGGTTGGGCCCAGTTTTTGCTAATATCATTGAAACACTAGTTGGATCTATGCAGACAGCGGTCCATTGATAATTGTTCATTTAAGACAATTCTATGCCCATTCTTCTTTGAGAAGATCCCTACCATCTGACCACATGTACAAATCCATGATGGGGGCCCATAGGAGCACAGGTTGCACCACTGGGGGAAGCTACTATGATGGGATAGAGGGGGAGGATTCATATGGGTTTTCTGACCTGAGTTATTTTCTCATTGGGATCAGATGTCACTTTACATAGACAATTATCCATACAATGGAATGAACTACCATGGGGGTTCTGATCTACCACTATCACGAGAATGAGCATGGGGACCAAATGGTAAGTGATAATTGTTATATATTATGAAACCAACTCACAAAATAGAAGAAAAGATAGATCAACGACTTCAAAATCAGCCTCTTCGAGGGGGAAACCTCCTTTACACTACACAAATGAACAATTCTTGGATGATACAAATGACAAGATCTCATTTCTATATATAGGAGCCTAAGGGGTCACAATATAATTAGAGCCGACATAACAATAATAATGTAAGGGCACAACAATAAAAATAGTGAGGTTCCATGGGGCACAATAATAACAATATGGGTACAACATGGGCACACCAATAACAATAAGGGGCTACAATGGCAATACTAATAAGGGAATACACTAGTATTATAGGGATATAACATGCCCCTCTCCTTCAAAAAAGTGTTGTCCTCAATGCTTGAGTAGTTCTAGATGCTTCTGTATAAAATTCTCATCCTCCCATGTGGAATCTTCAACGGATAATTTCTTCCACTTGATGAGATACTCTGAAATTAATCGATTTCATAACTGTCGAGTTCTTGTTTCTGTGACTGCTTCAGGTTCCATTATGATTTTTCTTTTCTCGTCAAGTTCTGGAAATATTGTTTGAACTGGGAGCTTTTCACCTATAACCTTCTTTAAGCATGAAACATGGAAAACTTGGTGCACTTCAGAAGCTACTGGAAGCTCCAATTTGTATGCCATAGTACCAATCTTTTGCAACACCTTGTACGGACCATAATACTTTGGTGATAATTTATTATCCTTCTTAGCTTGCTTGAGGGACATTTGTTTGTATGCTTGTAGTATTAGAAATACCCAGTCACCTACACCAAAACTTCTTTCACCGCGATGTTGATATGCCTGTTGTTTCATTCTATTATATGCCAATGTGAGGTTATCCTTTAAGAGTTGGAGAACTTGTTGTTGATGCTTAATGTGATCTTCCACTGCTTGAACCTTAGAATTTTCTCTTAAATATGATGTGATGGACAATGGATAATATCTATAAAGTGCCATAAATGGGGTCATTTTTGTTGCAGTATGAAAGGAAGTTTTATACCACCATTCAGCCAGAGGCAACCATTTGACCCATTTTGTATGTTTATCAGATACAAAGCAATGAAGATATCCTTCCAAAAATTTGTTTATTATGTCAATTTTCCCATCATATTGAGGATGATAAGATGATCTATGAACTAACGGAGTACCCAAACAAGAAAATAATCTTGTCTAAAAATTTCCAGTGAAAATGGGATCTTTGTCGCTTACAATAATGTTTGAGTTTCCATGTAGCTTTTGAATTGTTTCCATAAATGCAGTAGCACTTGTATTGGCTTTAAATGGATGAGATAATGCACAAAAGTGTGCATACTTGGTAAGTATATAAACTAACACCATGATGAAACTCTTTCCTTCAGACTTGGGTAAACTTGTGATAAAATCCATTAAAACCTCCTCCCAACATTGACTTGGAATCGATAAAGGTTGTAATAGACCTGGGGTCTTAATTGTTTCAACTTTATTTTTTTGGCGAACCAAACTTTCCGCCACAAACTTTTAATATCAAATTTAAGGCCCTCCCAAAAAAATTGCTTCTTAACCTTGTGGTAAGTTTTAAAAAATCCTGAATGCCCTCCTAAGGGAGAATTGTGCAATTCCATAATAATCTTTTGTTTGAGTTGGGAATTATTACAGAGGTATAAGCTTTCATTGTACCATAACAGATCATTTTTGCATCTAAATGTATCAGATGTATTGGGATCTTGTTGTAACTTTTGAATGAGTTCCCACACTTCTTCATCATTCTTCCATTCATCCCTTGCTTTGTTTATCCAATCTAGTTGGATAATAGAAATGGCGCAAAGCAATGCTTCCACATCCTCAGCCTTTCTTGAGAGTGCATCTGCAACAACATTTTTCTTCCCCCTTTTGTAGATGATTTAAAAGTCAGAACCCAACATCTCTGTGACCCAATTTTGCTGCTCTTTTGAAGATAATCTTTTTTCTAAAAAGTATTTAAGACTATCATGATCCGTTTTTACCTTGAAGTGACTTCCCATTAGGTAAGGTCATCATTTCATAACATTTCCTTCTCATAAATAGATTTGTGTAAATACTTTCGTTTGATTGGACGACTTTCAAAAGCAATGGGTCTTTCTTCTTGCGTTAAAACAACACCAATTCCATTTCCTGGGGCATCACATTCCACGATAAAGGTTTTTTTGCAGTCCGACGTAGCTAAGACCGGTGCTTGGCACATTGCCTCTTTAATATGTTCAAAGGCCTTCATTGCTTCTAGAGTCCATGCAAATGCATATTTCTTCAATAATGTTGTTAGAGGTGATGCTATTCTCCCATAATTATTTAAAACTTGCGATAATACCCTGTCAACCCAAGAAATCCTCGTAGATGCTTTATGGATGTGGGTATTTTCCATTCTTAATGGATTTAATTTTGCTAGGGTCTACTTTAACACCTTCATGAGATACAATATGACCCAAATATTCCATCTCTTATACTCTAAAGAAACATTTGGAGGTTTTTGCATATAATTGTTTATCCTCCAATAGTTTGAGCACCCTATCAGCATGATCCTTCAATGACTTGTTGTAGATTAGTATATCATCAGAAAATACTAACATAAATTTTCTAAGGAAGGGTTTGAAATTGGAATTCATCAAACCTTGAAATATAGAAGGTGCATTAGTAAGGCCAAAAGGCATGAACAAAAATTCATAATGACCCTCCTGAGTTCTATATGTTGTTTTCAGAATGCCTTTAGTCTTCATTTTGATTTGATTATATCCTGAATGAAGATCCAACTTGGTGAAGTAAATTCATCCATGCAACTCATCCAATAATTCATTAATAACAAGAATAGGAAATTTATCTTTAATAGTGAGCATGTTGAGCTCCCTATAATTTGGACACATGCATCATGATCCATCCTTCTTGTGCACCAATACTCCAGGAGCAAAGAAAGAACTTTGACTAGGTTGAATTACACCAGCCTCTAGCATTTCTGTAACCATACGTTCAATTTCACTCTTTTAGGTATAGGGATATCTATAAGGCCTGATGTTTGGAGGAACACTTCCTGGAATCGAATGAATAACATGATCATGATGATGAATAGGTGGGAGGCCTTTGGGAGTCTCAAAAACCTTGGAATAATTGTCCAAGACTTTTTGGAGATCTGGAGAAATAGATGATTTCGATGTGGGAACCTCTAGCGAACATAATTATGAAATTACACCTCATTGTTCTTTCTTTAGAAGCTTTTTAATGCCATTAGAGTTGATTATCTTTTCTGGTTTCCCTACGATACCCCTTAATTCAACTTCCTTTCCTTCCAAAAAAAATTCAAGAAAAGTTGTTGAAAATTAAAAGCTATCATACCCAAAGATTGTATTCATTGGACCATCAACACCACCCATTGGAATGGAAATAATTGGACTATTCAATACATATTCTCCCATGGATAGCTTGATATTATGCCACTTTCCAGAGCAATTTATGGTTCCTCCATTTTCAACCATCACTTGACATTCTGGTGTTGGATATAGGAATAAATTCAATTCATTGGCTATCTTACAATGAATAAAATTATGGGTACTGCCTAAATCAACTAACGTTATTGCCCTTTTCTTCTTGATATGTCCTTCTATCTTGAGAGTTTGAGGGGTGGTAATTCCGGTCAAGGCGTTATAATATATGGTTGGATTCATTTCTTATTTCTATAGGGTTTGTTCCTGGTGTATATCCTCTTCATTTGACATTTCTTATTCCTTTTCTTCCTCCTCTCCACAATCTATGTAAAATAATTTCTTCTCAACACACTTATGACCTTTGGTGTATTTTCTATCACAACTATAACAAAGCCCTTTTTCTCTTTTTTCTTCCAATTGTTGTGGTTTCAACCTTGTAGGTCGTGGAAGGCTAGGGGCAACAACATTTCCATCTTTATAGTTGTGAGAGGTAGGCTTCCTTGTTTCCATAATTTTGCTTTAAATTTTTCTTGCCAACCTGAATGCCTTCTCCAATGAATCAGGTTCCCAAAGGGGAACCTCATGTTGGATGTTATCCTTTAAATTCCCTATGAGCACATCAATATTATGCTCCTCTGGAATATCTTTTACCCTTATATTCAATTTTTGGAAGTCCTCAATGTGCCCCACCATTGAACCATTTTGTTTAAGATTTATCAATTGGCTAAAAAGGGTGTTGATTTTTGTATCCTCATAATGTGCTATCATTTCTTCCATAAAAATTGTCCAAGTGACAATTTGTTTATGAGAGAAAATCCATCAATATCATACAAACAGATTGGGTTCCAAATATAAAGTTTCAATGTGTACCTTTTGTGTGTTTTGCACATTATGGAGATCAAAATATTGCTCCATCTGTAGTATCCATGTTACGGGATCCTTGCCATCAAACTTTCTCATATCGATCTTTGGAACATGGTGGGTTTTCAATCCAACGTTAGATTTTATGAAATCATGATTAACATTTCTTGTGTTCTCATCATGAGTTTCCTTTACTATCATTTCGCCATTAGTAAGCATTTCTTGTAGCAACTTTGTCAAATCTATCTTTAAATATTCCATGCTGCCTTTAAGTTTTGCTTCTATACCATTAATCTTAGCTTCCATGACATCCATATTAGCTGCCACACCATTCATCTTAGCTTCCATGCCTTTCTTTAAACCATCCATCTTAGCTTCTGTTACCTTTTGTGAGAGTGAAAATTGTTGCACTTGGTCTCATAATTTTGATATATCATGTTGCATTTCTTCCTCTTCTCCATGAGTCATGGTAGAGCTTTCAGGTTTCTTACTAGGTGTTTCCATTTTATTTCTTCAGGGCATCAATTAATGATAATTATGCCTCATTATTCCCTTTGAATCACTTAAAACTAATTTTTCAAACCAAACTTATGCAAATTTTAAAACGAAACTACACCTTTTTTTGCTTTATACGAGCTCGATATTGAATTTGTTGTATCTATATAATTTCGAATCTCCAAGGTCTAAAATTGTGTCCTGTGGTAGCCCTATGAGTCTTGTTTCTAAAACCACCAGTCTGATCAATATTAGATTCTTCAAGAAAGAGTTATGCCAAATATCCCACGATGACCTGATTATAGATTGGTTCAGTAGAGAGGATTTGTATGAACAGCCACATGTCACTGCTTTGACGTTCAGATTTGAACACAATAAAAAAAAAAATTCAGTCCTTCCTTTTTTGTAACTTCTTACAAAATTTCAATCCGATGCTCAAAGAGAAAGTTATGATGATTTTCCCATGGTCACTTGTTTGGGATGTAATTCGGGAACCTGCAAAAACCCTAACTTCCATGGATCATATATCCAACAATATAGTGACAAAATATCTAAAATTTGGACCCGAGGTTCCTCAAGATTTCAGCTCAAATGGGTTTTAATTTTAGATTCTGAAACATGGTATAAAAATAGTTATAGTGAAAATTCCACGATGACCTGTTTGGAGAAGTGAAACCCTAGAATCCAAAGCTCTGATACCAAATGTTATGCAACCAACTCACAAAATAGAAGAAAATATAGATAAATGACTTCAAAATCAGCCTCTTCTAGGGGGAAAACTCCTCTACATTACATAAATGAACAATTCTTGGATGATACAAATGACAAGACATCCTTTCTATATATAGGAGTCTAAGGGGTCACAAAATAATCAGAGTCGACATAACAATAATAATGTAAGGGCACAACAATAACAATAGTGGGCTTCTATGGGGCACAACAATAATAATATGGGGACAACATGGGCACAACAATAACAATAAGGGGCTACAATGACAATACTAATAAGGGAATGCACTAGTATTATAGGGACCTAACATTATATTTGGTTGCATGTATAGTTTATAAAATATATGTATATGGTACTAATTTTCAAACTTGTTACATGCAGATATAGCACTAATGAAGCCGAAAGGATATGTGGGTCAAGTTGTAGCACCTGTGGCTACATATCAAAGGGGAGAAACATCACAATAGAGATCAAATAGTGATGCATTACTAGAGGATATCAGACCTAGGTTCGACTTGCAACTAACTGAGGTAAGATAACATGGGTGGCACAAGCTAGAAGACCATTATATAGATGCATGTATTAGTCTTCCCTCTTAGAGGCGAACTATCACGAGGCATATAGCGATGGTTGGGAAGATAGTTCTAGACTTACAAGCTAGGGGAATGGACCCATTGGCACAGGACGCTCCAGAGGAAAATGATTAGTCATAAGGGCATGTGCGCACCTATTTTTATATGTAACATGAGATGGGCATGTCAGATGTATTTAGAGTAGTGGACTCCAAACACTGAATGATGGATATTATGATAGATAATGTGGTTTTGCATCTTTTTGTGATGATGTGGTTCGCCATTTGTTTATATATGGATGCAATAAACTCTAATCCAAAATGTTATTTGCAATGGTATCTACATAGATATTTTTTTCTCTATGAACATGATTGAATGGAATGGATTCAAATTCACACGCCAAAAGCTTAAATCATAGATATTTTCTATATAGGACAAGATTATGCACATGACAAACACCATTCAATTGCATGATGAGTATAAAGGAATCAAGACAAATATGGAGGTTGAGGATACAATGATCAAGGGCATCAACTAACAAACCTATCACAACATCATATTCAACCTGATTATTGGTGGTAGATCTGATGCAGATGTTGTTGGAGAGGACTAACGAAAGCAAAGGGGTGAAAATGGCCCAAGTTGCCATGGCTATATTCCTGGAGAAGTGACTCGCACCATCAGCTTATCTGATGTATGGTGTGGATGATGGATCCATCTGAAAGGTGCAAGAAGACAATGAAAAACATGACAAGAGATGAAACCTACCTAAATGCAAAAAGAAAAATAAACAACACACATTTCAATGGAAAATGTAATGGACATAATTTATTTAGGAAGAGTGCATTGCGAGGGTTGGGGATAATTTCTCCTTATGGACCCTCTAAAAGGTATTCCCCCTTTCACAAACACTTATGAATGATATAAGGATTGTTCCATAAGGAACTTCCCATGCCCCAAGATGTCGTGAGCTTGACCATAGACAAGAACAATGTCACCTTCATGAAAGGTACGAGGGTTGAATTTACGATCATACTGAGTTGTGTTTATCCATTCTTCCAATTGGTCTTGTGTTTATTCATCATCTGTTGAAGCATGGTTTTAAGGATTTTATTGACAACTTCAACTTGTCCATTACTTTGAGGGTAGTAAGATGATGAATATAGGTGTTCAAACCCCAACAGTGAGGATATCTCATGCCAGATCTCATTTTCAAAGTGTAGGCCATGGTCATAAACCAATTTTTTTGGAACCCCGAATCGAGCGATAACATGGTTAAAGAAGAACAGGGTTGCAGTGTTGTAGTGTTATTAAATGTGGGCATGGCTTCAGCCCATTTGGTGAAATAGTCGACGACCATAATAATATACTTATGGTTATTAACAGATGGAGTTATACACTCCATAAATTCAATGGCCCATTCACAGAAAGGATTGGTTGTGATTACAGGATGGAGGGACGCAAGTGGATCTCGAGCCTTATGGGCATATAATTGATAATTGGGACAGTGTTTGACTGCCTCATTGAAATCAAAAAAGAGAGAAGGAAAAAATATTCGGCACACATGATTTTATGGGTAGTTTCCATTCCAAAGGGACGAACTCCACAAGTTCCACCGTGACAGGAATTGAGCACTTTCTCAACTTCAGCATGGTTGAGAAAATGACGAAGGAAAATGCTAATGTTGTGACAATAAATATCATCACCAATGATAAGATAATGAGGGTCTTGATGTCGAATACGTCGTCAATCATCACGATCAAGATGGGGGGCGAATTTCTAAGTTCACAAGTAGGTGAGGATGTCACCATACCAATGGTCATCAAAGGTTATAGTGAACAAGTGTTCATATGGAAGGTCATTATTTACTGACAGATCTGGCGCATTAGTAGGAAAGTCAGAAATTAATTCAGCAAAGGGATAAACCTTTCTTACTCTTGGGCATGGCAAATTCCAAATCAAATTCTTGTAGTATAATGGTCCAACAATCTTACTTCTTTTTTATGATCCGCCAACTCAACAGGAAATCCATGGGGTTTGAATTAGTCACAACCTTGGTGGTACGCGTAAGGATATAATGACAATTTCTAACCAGGGCCAACTTTTCTTCATGGGAGTAGGACACAGGGGGGCCACTAAGGTTCTTATTGAAATAATAAATGACATGCTCATTGTTGGTTCCATCTTCTTGTATTAGGACCCCAACAACTAAATAGTTGGATGCTAAGATATATAAGATGAAGTCCCTCTCAAAGTTAGGTGGGATAATTAAGGGAGCGGAAGTGAGTGAAAATTTTAGGGCATCAAAATACTATTGATCTTGGTCATCCCAACTAAATGGAATGTTATATTGAAGGAGTTTGAGAAACATATGAGTCGTAGTGGTATAGTCAAGAACAAACCAGTGAAGAAAGTTAGCTTTGCCTTCAAGGCTTTGTAGCTGGCGAAGAGTGTGAGTAGGAGGAAGTTCTAGAAGGGCTTTAACTTTGAGAGGGTAAATGGTGATACCATATTTGGACACAATGAAGTCAAAATTTTTCTGGCAGGAACGCAAAAGACACACTTAAGGGGATTGACGTGAATTTTTTACTTGTGACATCAGAGGAAGATGGTAAGCAAATCATCAAGGTATTGTGACTAGAGTTTGGAATGAGAAATGAGATTGTCTATATACGCAAGGATAATGTGATAAAGGTTGTGAAATAAATAGGACATGGCATGGTAAAAATTGGCCCCAACATTCTTTAAACCAAAAATCATGACTCTATAAGAAAAATTTCCCCTCATACTAGTAAAGATAGTTTTAAGTTGATCGAAAAAGAGGATACAAATTTGATTTTACCCTGAGAATCCATCCATAAAGGAAAGGACCTCATGTCCTGCACATTTGTGAATTATTTGGTCGATGAAAGGTGTGCAGAAATTGTCTTTGGGACAAGCATTGTTCAGATCACGAAAGTTTGTGCAGACACGAATGATGCCTTGTTTCTTTAGAATGGGAACATGGTTGGAAACCCATGTGGTGTACTTGATTGGATAAATGAAACCAACCTTCTTAAGCTTATCGACTTCGACTTAAATAGCATCGCACTTGGAAGAATGGATATACCTTTGCTTTTGGAAGACAGGAATGACATCAAGCCATGTGTTGATATGGTGTTCAACAATGGAAGGATCAAGTCTGGGCATCTGATATTAGGACCAGGAAAAATCATCATTGAAATCTTTGAATAACTTAGTGTAAGTCTCAATTTCTTCCAAGGTGCATTGTGCCCCCAAGGTGATATTTTCTTCAACCCTTAGTTTATTCGAAATGTTAATTTTTATGGTAGGGAAAATGTTAGTCATATTTCCTTCTTCGAAAGCATCCAGTGCAGGAATGGGATTTTTGAACCAATTGACCTCGCATGGATGAAGTCTTTAAAATCCACAACATATTGATAATGGGTTTACTTCAAAAATAATAACGCACAATGGTGCATATCATCCCAAGGATAATCATGGATGGTCATGGCTTCCATGATGTCATAATAAGAATGAAAGATGGGAGGGTGTGAGGAAGAGAGACCACATGATGAAGAGGAACTACTTGAGACATCATCATGAGAGACAAGGTTCACATGCACATTGTTAGAAGGGTTGGATGAATTACTAGTATATGTGACATCTACCAATGTTGAGACCGAAGTGTTCTCCAAAGAAGGTTCAAAACAAGCACAATAGGGAACTCCTAAAGAGTCCAAATAGATCAATCCGATGGATGATAATAGGTAGAGAATAGGGAAAGAAATATCTACCATCTCAACATTAGGAGGGGGAATCATAATGGTGTGTTGAGAGACTACCTATTCTGGTGAAGCATTGGTGCTAGGTCCCAAAGGCATAGGGGAATTAGAATCACTACGAGCGACATCTGACTCATGAAGCACTTGAAGTGTATCACAAAAATATTTGAGACAAGGATAATGATGAAAACAGTGTCCATACTTATCACATTGCTGACAGTGTTGGATACCTCCAACATACAAGGGATCTCCCCAATATAAGATCCCAACTTGACCTCACATCTTTTGGTGTAGGAGTCCCATCCAGAATACAACTTGACTATTGTTTACTTAAATATATGTCTTGGATTTAGCTATCACCATGAGAGATAAGCACAATTTTCCTTTTGAATTATCAAGCTAGTATGCCTTGTGAGTGTTTGATTGTTGATGTATCAAGGTTCCTTTACTGTGGGGAAAAATTGAGTGAGCCTCTAAGAAAGAAATAATAGTATTGCCCTAATGGAGACACACATGGAAAAGAAAGGTTCATCTAACATTAAGTGAAATAGTTCACAAGGATGCGACAATAATTATAAACATAACAACACATTTCCAAAAAGGAGCACCAGAGTAACCAAAATAGTTCAAATAATCCAGTACTAATGAAAGAAAACATGAACCATAAACATTCAAAGAATAGTCTTAGAAACATTCACAACCCATGTGTGAAAACGTGCTAGCCTAGAAGGATTCAATATTAAGCAAAAGTCGCAAGATATATAAATTCAATGAACATCACTAGCTCCAATAGTGGAGCCTTAGAGCCACTACGTTCTCTCCAAAAGTATTGACTTTGTCTCTCTATTGCCTTATGGGAGAAGCCAAGCTTAAAATTCATTTACATGAGAAATGAGGCTCTATTTATAACTTCAGGGATGACCTTTCACATCCTCATGACTCTTGACTTTCTAGCTTCTTGTGATCTTTGGAGTTCTACAACATTTGGGATTCCCAATGAATTTTGGAATTACATATGACTTTTGATATTACATGTCTTCTATACTTCCATGACTCTTTAGTTGATACATGACTCTTGGACTTCCACCTATTTTTATTTTACAATGATTACAATAATACATCATGACTTCCACATTAATATTTGATGAGACTTGACATGTCACTATTTTGATGACTGGGACTAATAGTGACTAATGACATGGAATATCTTCAATTGTGACATGGTTGTTAGATGTGTCTTCATTCTTTATTGATCTTCTTATCATAGCACTTTCACATAAGGTTTGTGAAGGCACTTTTAGGATCATACTCTACTCCAAAATTCCTTACCCTTGGGCATGACAAATTCCCAATCAAATTCCTGGAGTATAATGATCCAACAAGCTTAATTCTTTTTTATGATCCGCCAATTCAACAAGAAATCCATGGGGTTGGAATTAGTCACAACCTTGGTGGTACGCATAAGGATATAATGACAAAGTTTCCAAACAGAGAACACAACAACCAGGGCCAAATTTTCTTCATGTGAGTAGGACACAGGGGGGCCACTAAGGTTCCTATTAAAGAAATAAATGACATGCTCATTGTTGGTTCCATCTTATTGTATTAGGACCCTGACAAACGAATAGTGGGATGCTAAGATATATAAGATGAAGTCCCTCTCAAAGTTAGGTGGGATAATTAAGGGAGCGGAAGTGAGTGCACATCTTATGGAATCAAAATACTATTGAGCTTGGTCATCCTGACTAAATGGAATGTTAGATTGAAAGAGTTTGAGAAACATATAAGTCGTAGTGGCATAGTCAAGAACAAACCGGTGAAGAAAGTTGGCTTTGCTTTCGAGGCTTTGTAGTTGGCCAAGAGTGCGAGTAGGAGGAAGTTCCAAAAGGGCTTGAACTTTGAGAGGGTAAATGGTGATACCATATTTGGACACAATGAAGCTCAAAATTTGTCCGACAGAAACGCAAAAGACACAATTAAGGGGATTGAGGTAAATTTCTTACTTGCGACATCAGAGGAAGATGGTATGCAAATCATCAAGGTATTGTGACTAGAGTTTGGAATGAGCAATGAGATCGTCTATATACACAAGGATAATGTGATAAAGGTCTTGAAATAAATAGGACATGGCACGTTAAAAAGTGGCCCCAACATTCTTTAAACAAAAAATTATGACTCTATAAGAGAAATTTCCCACGGACTAGTAGAGATAGTTTTAAGTTGATCAACAAAGAGGATACAAATTTGATTTTACCCTGAGAATCCATCCATAAAGGAAAGGACCCCATGTCCCACACACTCGTCAATGATTTGGCCGATGAAAGTGTGGGGAAATTGCCTTTAGGACAAGCTTTGTTCAAATCATGAAAGTCCGTGCAAACATGAATGATGACTTGTTTCTTTAGAATGGGAATGGGGTTGGAAAACCATGTGGTGTACTTGATTGGATAAATGAAACCAACCTTCGTAAGCTTATCAATTTCGACTTTAATAGCATCGTGCTTGGAAGAATGAATGTGCCTTTGATTTTGGAAGATAGGAATGGCATCAAGCCATGTGTTGATATGGTGTTCAATAATGGAAATATCAAGTCTGGGCATCTCACATCATGACAAGGCGAAATCATCACTGAACTCTTTGAATAACTTAGTGTAAGTCTCAATTTCTTCTGGGGTGCATTGTGCCCCAAAGGTGATATTTTATTCAACCCTTAGTTTATTCAAAATGTTAATTTTGATGGGAAGGAAAATGTTGGCCATATTTCCTTCTTTGAAAGCATCTAGTGCAAGAATGGGATTTTTGAACCAATCGACCTCGCCATGGATGAAGTCTTTGAAATACACAACATATTGATAATGGGTTTACTGTAGAAGGAAGTATGCACAATGGTGCATATCATCCCAAGGATAATCAGGCGTGGAAATGGATTCCATGATGTCTTCATCAGAATGAGTGATGGGAGGAAGAGGGACCACATAATGAAGAAGAACTACTTAAGGCATCATCATGAGAGACAAGGTTCACATGCACATCATTAGAAGGGTTGGATGAATTACTAGTATATGTGACATCTACCAATGTTGAGACTGAAGTGTTCTTCGAAGAAGGTTTAGAAGAAGTGCCAATAAGGAACTCTTACAGAGTCCAAATAGATCGATCCCATGGATGATAGTAGGTAGAGAATAGGGGAAAAACTATCTATCATCTCGACATTAGGAGGGGGAATCACAATGGTTGGTTGAGAAAATTCTTGTTCTGCTGAAGCATTGGTGCTAGGTCCCGAAGGTATAGGGGAAGTAGAATCACTATGCGCGACATCTGACTCATGAAGAACTCTAAGTGTATCACAAAAATATTTGAGACAAGGATAATGATGAGAACAATGTCCACACTTATCACATTGTTGACGGTGTTGGATACCTCCAACATACGGGGGATCTCCCTGATATAAGACCCCAACTTGACCTAACATTGTTTGGTGTAGGAGTCCCATCCGGAATACAACTTGACTATCGTTTACTTAAATATATGTCTTGGCTTTAGCTATCACCATGAGAGATAAGCATAACTTTCCTTTTGAATTACCAAGCTAGTATGCCTTGTGAGTGTTTGATTGTTGATGTATCAAGGTTCCTTTACTGCAGGGAAAAATTGAGTGAGCCTCTAAGAGAGAATTAATAGTACTACCCTAATGGAGACACACATGGAAGAGAAAGGTTCATCTAACATTAAGCGAAATAGTTCACAAGGATGTGATGATCAATATAAACATAACAACACATTTCCAAAAAGGAGCACTAGAGTAACCAGAATAGTTCCACTAATCCAGTTCTAATGAAAGAAAACATGAACCATAACCATTCAAAGAATAGTCTTAGAAACATTCACAATCCATGTGCGAAAACGTGTTGGCCTGGAAGGCTTCAATATTAAGTAAAAGTCCCAAGATACATAAATTCAATGAACATCACTAGCTCCAATAGTGGAGACTTAGGGCCACTACTTTCTCTCCAAAAGTACTAACTCTCTCTCTATAATGCCTTATGGGAGAAGCCAAGCTTAAAAATAATTTATATGAGAAATGAGGATCTATTTATAACTTCAGAAATGACATTTCACATCCTCGTGACTCTTGACTTTCTAACTTCTTGTGATATTTGGACTTCTACAACCTTTGGGATTCCAAATGACTTTTGGAATTACATATGACTTTTGATATTACATGTCTTCTGGACTTCCACGACTCTTTAGTTTATACATGGCTCTTGGAATTCCATTTATTTGTATTTTACAATGATTGCAATAATACATCATGACTTCCACATCAATATTTGATGAGACTTGACATGTCAATATTTTGATGATTGGGACTAATAGTGACTAATGACATGGACTTTCTTTAGTGGTGACATGGTTGTTAGATGTGCCTTCATTCTTTATTGATCTTTTGATCATGGCACTTTCACCCTCCAAAGGGTCTTCAATCTTGGAGTCTTTAGGGTGCTTTAATCTTTAAGATTTAATTGTGTTATCATTCTTTCCATGCTTCCTTTGCCTGTTTTATTTTCCTAATCTTCCTCATGTATGCTTTCCGTGAGGTTCCTGGAATACTTGTTTCTACCATAACTCATGACAAGCAACTATCAACCTAAAAATATCTTATTCTACCATGATTTATGCATATTTTCTATTTATTCCTTTTCGGTGCACTCAAAAGGGTCAACGGGGCTCCAGAACAGAAGGGTGCACTTTGACAGGTTGAAGGGTTGAAGAGGAGAGGCTTTGGGGCTTCAACATGTGTTCATGCACCCGAGAAAAAGAGAGAGCGATGGCAGGGCACATGTGGCAAGTCTGATAGACGAAAGGGAAGGCTTTAGGCTTCCCAAGTGCATTGTGCACTTAAGAGAGAGAGGGAGGGCACAGGGTGCACTCCCAAAGGCTAAAAGTTGAAGCTTCATGCCTTCAGGGTGCACTCATGCACTCAAGAGGCCACAAGGAGGATGCAAGGCACACTCTTGAAGGTTGAAGGTTGAGATTGTGTGCCTTCAAAGTTCGCTTATGTACTTAAGGAACCTAGGAGGGCGCATGACGCATAGGGGAAGGTTGAAGTATTAAGCTTCAAGTCTTCAGGGTGCGCCAATGCACTCAAGGAGGGCACACTTCTTCGAGTTGAAGGAGTGCACTAAAGGAAGACTTAGCCATTTTTAGAAGGTGCAGTTCAGAACAAGGAAGGAGAATCAGGCTTGAGGAGTGTGCTCTGTGCCCTTGGAGGGCATTGTGCAGACTTCCAAAAAATGAAGGGATTCCCATCTAGGATTCAAATTACGCTCATGCACTTTTGGCCTTAATGGGTTCACTTTGAAACTAAAATTTTTCTAAGTTTGGATGATAGGGAAATGGGTGAACAAGATGAGTTCTAGATATAAATTCATGTGCAACACATGCCAAATGACCTAGAAAACTTAGACAAGCTTGGTCAACAATGAATATAGATTAAAATGCACTTTATACACATTCCCTAAGTATAATGAGTGAAGTGTGTGCGACTATAACCCAAAAGTGATGTTTTACAACAACGAAGATGTTATACCCATGGAAAGCACCTAGAGATGTTCTAATAAATGTGACGACACTTGAGAACATTCAAGAACAATTAAAACATATAGAGAAACATGAAACGACACTTGACAACCGAGGTGACACTTGATATGACGATGAAGTAGGCTCCAAAATTCGAATGTAGTAAAATTTTGGAGGGTGTTGTAGCAATGACAACACACAAAGCACAAGGGTGATATATGCGTAAGATTTATTCTTTTTGGTAGACTCAGGTAATGTAACATGGAACTCGGGAATGTTAGGGTAGGGAAAAGTATTAGAGACCAAATTCTTAATATGAGGGAGCTTAGGAAAGTTATTGGTGGCATGCCTAAGAACATCACACAAAGAACATGGAGGAGAAGGCTTTGGTGGCTTAGGAGGAGTGGGAGTTGCTTGGGGTGCTTTGTCTTTGTTTCCTTTTCTCTGAGCTTTACCCCCCTCACCAAATTCTTTCACAAGAGTGGTGGCTTCTTGTTTAGGTTGTTGTGTAATTGAAGCGAAGGAAGGGGAAGGAACAACCAGTTGAACTAGAGTTAAAGATGTATAAGGTTTGAGTTAGTTGGGGGATTATTTGCACAAGGATCGATGTACCATATTGGTATCCCCAAAGTGATGTTAGGAAGACTCAACGTAGCCATGACAGGAGGAGAAAAGATTTTTGATGGTGGGATAAGAAAGGTATCTGACTAGATGGGTAATGACCTAGGGGAACTGTTTCTGGGTGGTTGAGTCCTAGAGGAACGCTTCTTGGTTGGAAAGGACCGGGGGAGATACCAATGGAAGGGAGCTAGCCTAAAATATGAGTTGAGTCTGGAGTAGGCACTTGCAAAGGATCTTTCTGTTGGAATTAAGTACCAAGCTACTTTCTAGCGGCCCATGACGCTTGAAGCATGCAAATTTTGGAAGAGATAGGCTTAGAAGGAGTGGGTGGTGGGCCATAGTAAACCCTAAGAAGCATGGAATATTTATAGTCTCCAAGGAAAACATCAGTAAGGGAGGGAGTGGTCTTATTTCTAGTCATCAATGAAATAATGGTTTGAGGAGGGTTTGAGACTATGGGGCATAATGAGTCAAATTATTGATAATGACGATATTTACATTGTGAGGAAAGCACATCTTGTGAAAGACAGAGGATGCGAAAACTAAAATGGAATATGTGTAACTATGACCCAACAAGATGTTATAATCTGAAGGGGAATCAATGACTTCGATATCAATCAAGACCGTCTTGCCAACATTAATGATGGGGAAATTGCAATATAAATTGAGGGGCTTTGAGGGGTGACCACCCAAAGCATGAAGAGTGATAGTGGATGGTGACAGGTTAGGGGAACCAAGTTGCTTACAAACACTAGCGTCCATCACAAAAGTGGAGTCACCTTTGTCAATTATACATTGTTGAAAAATGGTGTTTTTAATTGAGATTGATATCTAAAAAGAAACAGATGAAGGTAGAAGGGGGTGTTCTACTTATCAACATCAAAGACAATCAAAATATCATAAGAGAGATCCATCACTCCTAAAGCAGATAGTATATCTTCCCATTGGGATGGGCATGTCTGGAGGACTTTCCATTGACATGGGAATAGGAGACTGTGCCAAGTCATCTACTATACTATAAGTATGGGTGTCTTTAGAAGAAGAAACATTTAAACATAATGGACCTTTGGTGATTTTGGGGTGAACCTCTACCTTAGCCAGAGGGATCTGTAAGGTACCATTTGGTGACGACAAGGGCTCAATAGAACTCTTGGTTTGGGAATCAATCGATGACTTATTAGGAGGATTGTCATATTGGCGAGACTGAGTTTGTAGGTTGATTTCTTTGAAATCCATCATGAGGATCTGGTAATTATTTTTTCCAGATTGTGAAAGTTGAGGGGATGGTGGGTTGGTAAACCACATATCCTTGATGAAGAAAAGGATTCATAAGCACAACCATCTATGATGAAGAGGAGGGAGAGGACGTGGAGCAATGGGTTGATGTACTCTAGAGGAAGTTACTTGAGCTTCCCATACCTGATGCATTTACGGTAAAGGGGGAAATTTATGAGTATGATGGCCAAAAAATCCACAACAAGCACAAGGTTTATTTTTTCTAAGAGCCTTGTTCTTCTTGGGTTGTCCATCCTATTGTTAGGTTGCGGGATTAGGCTGGTCACAATTAAGGGCATTAGGTTGTCGACCTTGATAGCCTTGGTTACCTTGTGGTTGTTGATTATGGTTACCCTTTCCATTATTCCTTCACTTGGGGTTAGGGGGATTGGTAGTAATTTGCTGAGTATACACTTGATTCTATGGAGGCAATTTTCGTTGAGGAAGAGGAGGCGGAGGCATAGGAGGTTAAGGTGTTGGTGTTGGTGGGGCTAGAGCATTAGGCGATGCATAAGGATAGTAAGGATTTGTGACAAAATTTTGATAACCAGTTGAGAAATAGATAACCTTGGAATTGGTTGTTGTGGATGGGGAAATGCATATGATGTGCTTGTACCTTGCCAAGAGCTGCCACGTGAAGGATTAGGAGTGGGATAATGTAAGCGGAACTGCCCCCCCCCAGGGTTGACCATAACTCATAGGAGATTGAGGCTATGGTGGTGGTTGAGGGTGGGAAAGAGATCCAATGATACCTTCAGCGACATGAGATGCCCTCGGTGCATTAGCAGTACCAGGTCAAGGCAGATCGAGGAGGATAGTATAAACATAACCTAACTAGGCATATATCATATCATATTTTAAGGCTATTTGTGGAGAGCTTCTTCCTTGATCTGAGGGAAGTTGGAGGCAACATATTTACCTATGTGGGACAAAATATTTGTTAAGAACCAATCCATATATACATGATATTCAAACTAAGGGCCTCTACACATGTTCCTCCTTCTATGCCATTCTTGCACATGGTTAGAAAGGCGGGTGGCAGAAGTTTGACAAAACGAGGTCTTAGTTCGGTCCCTGTGTCATATTAGAGAGGTAGCTATAAATATGAAAGGAATGATTTGGTGAGAATCACAAAGATAAAATGAAAGGCATGCGGTTGGTCCACATACCATTTGGTAATAACTCCATTTAGGGTGCGTTACAAGAGACGAAGACGAATGGAGTCTTCGAAAATGGAATTTGATGAACAACACACGTAGAAAGATCGAATATGGTTGGTGGGGTCTTCTCCAAGAGTACCTTCAAACTTGGGAATTTCGGAAGGAATCTTGGTAGGTGTGGGAGACCAATTCAGGTTATGGAGAAGAAGATCAATGATAAGCTAGCTAAAATCAAGGAGGCTCAAACCAGCCATATAGGCAATCAAGGGTCTATTAGTGGCCATACCTAAAGAGGTTCCGCTTGCGGGGTTACTATGGTTAAGACCTTGGTTTCCACCACCCATATTAGTGCCTAACATGATGGTGGTGTTGGGTTGGGAAGATGCAAAATTAGAGGAAGAACTAGAAGAAATAGAAGAACTAGAGTCAGTATGGGGACTCAATGGAGGACTAGGAGGATGTGTCCAAACTCAGCGAGCATGGGTAAGATTTCCTAAAGGAAACTAAGTGTGAAGGCCACAAAGTCTCCATGAAAGACACCTTGGGGGATAAATTCTGTCAAGACAAAGATGACCCAATAGACTAATGGGTGATGATAGGAAAAAAAAATAACAAACAACAAGAAAACACCTAGTGCAGTGGTGCCAAGTGTAAACTAACTATAATGATATGCTACTCTAATTCAAGAGAACACATCATATCAAATAAAAAATTACCTATAGACTAAAGGTGATCTAAATCCTCAAACAATTCCTAATTCTACTATTTCAGATGGCCTTCAAAGAGACTTCTTACTTGATCGAATCTTATCCCCACAAGCAGATTTGTATAGGGAAAGGTCGGGTAGAGGACCGACTCCTTTCCCATAAATAATCCTATAGGGCATTTTCCTAAGATTGGCTACTAGGGTTGCCTTCGTCCCACGAGGTTGGTCGAATCTTGAGCTTCTTGGTGATCAAGCACAGTACCACAAGTTGGTTAGCCTCGATAAGAACTACTCGCACTGTGATCTAGCCTAAACCCCTCTAAATTGGGTTTCTAATGTACTCTAACTTTGGACCGTGGCATGGTGAAGGATTTTAAGCTATCTAGTATGTCAAATTTTTATATCTCAATATAAGTGATAAGCCTATCCCAATGATCCTACACCTAACTACAAAAATTGTTTTGGCCCTGGTTCCCAAGTGGGCTTAATCTATGTGAGTTAAGTTATTAATGTGGATTGTTTCAAGTCTAGGCTTGGTGGTGAAAACCAAGCTCATGTTAACTTAGGGTGTGTGTGTGAAAAATGTGTCAAGTGGATGAGTTAATTAAGCATGTTTTGATGATGCCAATGCTACTAAAAATAAAGGGTATAAACTATAAACAGTATGGGAAATGCATAATAAAATGAACAAGAAACTGAAGCAAAAAACACCCCATCCACAAAGGAAATCAAGTAGCAAGAGAAAAGAGGGGAAAACAAGCAACTCAAGGACATATAAAATGGTGAAAATATCTAATGTATAAGGGATTGGGATCAAAAGGAAAAAGTCTGTTGAAAGTGGTGTAGAAAAATAGCAAAAACAAAGGTGAAAATGTTGGGCGAAGATAGGAAAGAAGATGCAAAAGCAAGGATACACAAGGGGATCATGAGGGGGAAAGGAAACAAAATATTCTAAAGGTAATAAAGTGTTGTAAAAAACTACCTAAAAGGACTGCAAAAAAGTGGACAAACACTGAAAAACTATGACTAAAAATGTTGCACACTATACTCATCAACTCAAGAATTCTCTTCCTAAATGATGAAGGTTTACTCTAAACCCTAGGGGGGTATTTCCTTCCTCAATGAAAAACTAATAAGTGGATACATACCTATAGGTGGCTCAGGAAATGACAACAAAGACCCTTCCCAGCATACATGCAACAATCTCAAAAAATTATGGAAAAATTGAAATTTTTTCTGAAAAATTGCAGAGTGCATAAACATACCTAAAAAGTGCACTGGGCACAGTTTCTGGGTTGAAATTGCATTGCGGTCACAGATAAAGAGCCAAAAAGTGTTTTTTGTTCCTGCTTCTCTCGCTCGACAGATATGGCCTAGATTGTGTTGTTTACTCTTTGGATGGTACTTGTGACATGCGGAAAGATGCGAAACCCCAATAGAAGTGAAATTTTTTCAAGAAAATAGAAGAGATCTAAAAATATAAATTGAGAGGAATATTTTATTTTTAAGAAACACTAAAAATAGTTGAAACAACAATCACCAAGGTTATGAATTATTTCCCCAGTATGGTCGCCATTTATTAGTGTGAACTTTTTCTGCAAGCATGCAAAAATCCCTTCACTTAATTTATAGGTGACTTATAACCCTAACAATAAAAGATGGTTGCTTTTATGCTTCAGATATATAAAAAAAACATGAAGAAAAACCTTGCAACACAATAGATCTAACAAACATAAACATATAACAACATAAATAAAAGTGAAATAACCTAATGGAGGACTCAATCAAATGATAATTTTATTAATACATCTAGTGAGGAGAAATTACAACATGGGTTTGTAGTTCCCCCTCTGTGGGATGGGTCCTTTTCTTTTCCTTTTGCTTCAGCAATGTGCTTCTCTCAATATGCAATGGGAAGAAACAAAAAAGGGTGCTTTAACTCAAGTGACAGCTTAAATGCTATGAGACGATAATCTTGATGATGAAAACGGTCATGGTGAAGAATGAATAGAAAAGCCTATATTTATAACAAAGTATTGAGCCAAATTAGGAGTTAGAGAATAATAAATATTATTGAATAAATCAAACTCTAGCCATTGAGAATACTTTATTATATTTTTTAGAGGGAAAATATATTCAAAATGGTCAAATATCTTTATTTAGATAGTGGTTGAAGTAATTAATAAATAAAATAATTTATTAATCACTTTGTGAGAATTAAGGAAAATATGAATTTGAAATAATTATTAAATAATGATTTAACAATTATATAAAAAAGGGAAATATGGAATAAATAGGAATAATAAATAAATAATGATTTATTCAAATATTCCAAGGTGATTAAGTCAAAAGTGATGAGAAATAATTATCAAATAATGATTTAATAATTATTTCTAGGTAATATTAAATAAATAATGGTTCAGTTAATTATTCTCATGGGATTTTTGGATTTTAATGAGAAATAATTTAGGAAAAATGGTTTACCAAATTATTTCTTATGGTGAAAGTGGGTTTACCATGTTAAAACCTATCATACATGGCGTATTTCAATCAACCTAGTAATAAATGGCCAGATGATCATTTTTTGAGTGATAACATCATGTTCTATCTTATCTACTCCTTCTTCATATTTTAGCTTCTCTTCTTGTTCCTCTAGACTACTTACTCTTGAGCTACTTTTTATTGAACCAATGTTTATGTTGTCTACTAAACCTTTTCCACTTTTATACTAGTAGAGGTGTAACTAAAATTTTACATAACTTCTACAAAATTAAAATCATTATTTTGTTATTTTTCCTCTTGTCATGTTTCTAACTAATATTCCCATGTGAACTTGTACAATGTAGACCTATAATCATCCTTCCATGTGGATCTAGGATCATATCTATGAAATTTCATATTCCCAAAGTGAAAAAGTGTCAACGTCATAGTCCTCTTTGGATCTCTTGATGTATTTCAACTAGTAGGCTCCCAAGTGGAATTACATGTGTGGTCAAGGATGTTTCTTGGTTCATGAAAATGCACCACTTACATCTTTGTAGGTCTGGTAGGAAATTTCTTGCAATATCACATGCTCATTTATGAATCTAGGTAGTATGTGCGGAGCCTTGTTTAAAACAAATTCTCAGATGAAAGTCCCATCATGTTCCACAAACCATTCACTAATTGCAGGAACTGTCTGTCTATCCCTTTCTAACATATATGGAGCAACTTCATTAAAGTATTCATATAAGGGGATCAAGAAGGCATGATAGATATGTGTGTAAGCATGAGTATAACTATCTTCCCATAGGATTCTACAGTAGATGTACATTGTCTCCTCTATTCCATGGCAAGGAATGTCATCCTAGCATGAATTGCATCCAATAGGTATGACTCCATGTAGAACTATGATTTTTTATATTAGTGAATGTCTATTTATGCCTATTCGAGATTCTCCTTCAAGTTTATTGCTATGATAACTACCTAAATAAATATTCTTCCCTCAACATCCATGGTATACATCAATGGAAGCCAACCCTCACGAAAGGTTTTATTGTTTTCCTGGCCATATAATTAGAAAAACATAACAACTACAAATTAGAATGGAGTACTCAACATGTTTACTGGGTATTCTCCATTGGCCCTAGTTCTGAATGTTCCCTTGCTTGTCCACCATTTCTTGAGGGTATCTCTCGAAAATATATTGAGGTTACTCAATCACTCTTAATCTAGGGACACCTTTATAGGAAACCTATATTATAGGTATGTGTCATAAATAATGAATGATGCTATAGGATTCCCATTTTTGTCTCTTATCATAGCCTAATATGGATCTATATGTTGTATCAACCACTTTGTTGTGTCTACACATGAAAAAAATGGAGGGTGTGCTACTACCTTTGGTAACTAATATATTTTCACTACATCATAAAATTATATATCTTGATCATTAGTAGGTAATTTTTCTCTGTGAAAGTTATTGTATACCTCTCATCATGTGTATGAGAAACATTTTTCAATGTAGCATAGGGTATCCTAGAACTCTGGTCCAATGAAGTTGTTGTCTTCTTCATCATTCGACGATTCAACCATTGGGGCCTTGTTGTCCCATCTCCTAGATTCGTACATGGTTCTCCTGATAAAAGGAAAAAATAAAAAATAATGTGTTATAGATATTAGATTTAGAAACAATATAAAAGTGATTAAGTCTTCTGGGTTTCGATGTAAACTGAGTTTGAGTGAAA
>APFE030991800.1:0-27077 GCA_000404065.3 Pinus taeda | reverse complement strand
AAATGTATTTATCGAGTGGTTATACAATGGGATGTTGTCACCTCCACCTGGCTTCAAATCCCACGAGGGGACATCTCTGGTATGTTGTGATAAGGCTCAAGGAGTAGGCTCCCCACCCTCGTGGAGTCTCAGTTCTTGTTAATGCATAAATACTTTGTATATGTAGCTTGCAGGTCATTGGATATAATCTTGGTGTTATAGTGGTAGCCACTAGGCTTCATGTTGGGCCTCGCCCACTTCTTCAATGAGTTACCGATTCATCATGGTTAACAAAAACGAAAAAATTGTATGGCTAAGTGGCCTTAACCTAAATAATGCACCATATACATGGAGGGGGCCCAGGGGGGGTTGCTGGAGACTACTAGCTGGCATTTCTACCATGGATAATTTAGTGAGATGATAACAAAAAGAACATGTGGCTTAGTTTAAGAGCATGGAGTGAGATCAATTTACGCTTCCATAGTAGAATAATCAAGGCTTCCCCTCACAAAAATTATTCACTATGGGCCATTTTTTTGCCTTAGTTGTGTTATGTATTCATGGCGTATTTATTATTTCAACATTGGAAACAAAGTACATAGGTAAGAGTCCTGATCTTAAACTTGGATTGAGGGAAGTTCTATTCGCATCCTAATCAATTGAGCTTAGACACGGTATTGAAGTGACTTTTCAAGGGTTATTTAGTGAATAGTGCCATTGAGGGATGGTATTAGAATCCCATTCGTAGCTAGAGGGAGTATATATGAGATCTTATGTTTGACTTTTACTTATCAGTGATGCCTTGTATGAAGTGAATAATAACCTCATTTACAATCATTATTTTGTCATGATTACATAACCTCGGTTGATTACAGATATCGGAGAAGGATTTATTAATATATCCGTTGATCCCTTGTAACCATTTGGATATGCTCTCTCATTTTATTTATGTCCTCAGTACCCAATATCAAGGAATCCCTTGCATTGAGAGTGTTAAGGATGTCAAACATCCAAAAGAGGTGATGTTTTTAACTTGCACATATGTATTGACGCATACAACTCTTCTATCTGTAGAACCGATGCCCAAGGTATCCATCCAATTTATCATAAAGGACACACACTTAAATGGTACATGTTTCCCTTCTCATACTTTCATGGTTAACTTACACATGATTTCATGTGAGTTATGTGGTTCAATAAATTTATTGATGTTTTCCTTTCTAGGTGGAAAATTAATATTGCTTCTATCATGCTTGTATCTAAATGAGGGGAATGCTGGTGATCGTATGGAAACACCACTTTTCTCTATCATAAATAAATCCACTCAAACTAACGAACACAAATTTTAAGATATAGCTAAAATATGAGAGTTGTAACCACTAAGGTGCATACAAATATATTTTTTGTGTCATTCCAATACCATAAATCCCAATGGATGAAAATCAAAGCATAAACAAGGGGGCCAAAACTTGTAATATGAGCTTAAAATTCCGAGTCAAATAATCCTGAGTATTTTGAGAGTGAATATAGATACTGACATTTCACTCCATGATTATGGTGCTTACAGTTCCAAAATGAATTATCAATTTTTGTTAGGTTTAGAATTTCATGGTGCAACTACTAATCATGTGATGATTGTGATGGTGTTTTTGTTTTCGTACGCATGCGTATATTCAATTGCCTTGATTTCCCTTTTATTGAAAAAACTTAACTTATAATTAAAGTTATTTTCTAACCTAGCTCTTAATCATTGGAACACCTTTATGAATTCCAAATGGAATTTGCTGAGATTCAATTAGCCAAATCGAACTCACCAAGCGTATTTCCTCCATATTAATAAGTTGGAATATCAAGTAGCCACTCCTCAAGGTGGCGTGGAGAAACTATTTTTTTAGCTGGTAACGTAGGGAATAGAAATCGAAACATGTAATGGTGAGCTCATAAACATTGAATTGAGGATCTACGAAGGTATTGTCAAGGGATGGTGATTAATCCTATGAAGGTGGCATGGGTCATGCTTAAAAATCGAAATGTAGAGAAAAATAAGAGGGTCATGAAGAATTCAATGAGATTCCAAGGAGCCCACAACCTAACCTGAAAATAAACGTCAACCGAAAAGAAGGAATGTGTGCAGAATCCAAGAAGGGTGTGTGCTGGAGCCTAATGAGACTGATAGAGAAACCCTTAAATGAGCACCATGAACTCCAACTACACCAACCCATACCTCCCAAACTATGGATAAGGGCGTATAATTCAGGAAATTTGCAGGGGAAAATGTGGTATAAGAGGTTGGAAACATTAGAAAAGAGCTCTACGATCAAGGGGGGGAGGGCATATGAATATATGATCCATGATATCCATGGCTAGCTACCAAATACCTTTTCCTTAGTGGTATCTCTTACCAGAAATAAATTAAAGTAGAAGAAGTACGTCAAACGAGTATTCCAATTCCTACTAGGAAGACGTTTAGTTACACACTTTTCAAAAATACCGAGTGAATAACATATCTTAAATTCTAGTGATTGAAATTCATTTTGAGGAACAACATTTTCTATTGTTCATCAACGCACTAATGTTGATTGGAATTGTGTACCACCAAATCCTACTATCCAAGGAGAACGCATGTGTTCAATTCCCATCATATATGTTCCGGGCATCTAGAAACATAGCTAATTGGATATGAAACATAAACCTATAGAGCATGGGATGTATCTAGAAGATTATACGTTATAGACAACAATTCACACCTCCACAAAAAATTGTGGATAATGCTTACAAGGGAAAATAAAGAGAGAAAAGACAGGAGGAGGAGGTTCGTGAATATTGCAATGGAAGTCCAATGAGCCTACAACCTAACTAAAAAATGCATAATGCCTGGAGAATGGAGGTGCATGGAAGTTAGGAAGGAGGTGTGTTGGATCCCAACTAGACATATAAAGAAATGTTTAAGTGAGAGGCAAGGACTAGAACGCACCATCCCCAATCCCACAAAATATGTATATTATTAGACAAAAGTGACTAAAATTGGTGTATATTTGAGTCAATTTGCAAGCAGAAAATTTGTACATGAGGTTGGAAAATATTCGAAAAGAACTGTATCAAGAGGGCAAGGGAAAGAATATCAAGGACCTTGGTCAACTGAAGTCAAATTTAGTGGCCATATGTCCTTTCCTTGGTACTATCTCTTAAGAAAATGGAACTACTGGTAAACACATATGTCAGACAAGTACTCCTACACCTCCCATAATTAGTTGCAAGTCTCTCAAAATATTGAATGACTGGCATATGTTGAATCCAAGTCATTGTGATTGAATATGATGAAGCACATTTCCTACTGTTGATCAATGCTCACATGTGAACTGGAATTTTATTTCGAAGTGTCCCACTTGCCGAGGAAAACACGCGGAGGCTCAAGCTCTATCATATTTTCTTCTTTGTATAGGAAATAAATATAATTCGAGGGATAATTGTACAATATGGGATGTAAAATATAAAAATTCACACACGTGAAACCAATCATTAAGGAGTGTGATAATCGGGACATGTCCCATAGTGTTAGAGAATCACAAGGGATATGGAATAGGTCGGGTACGATACCTAACTTTTCTCAGTCTAAATGAGGTAATAAGTTTAAGAATATAAAGGTGATCAACCTAGCTATGGATTGGAGATAGAGAATTCCGTGAGATTGAGGCTATGTGTCTAGTTCTCATCGTCATAACTATGTCTTCAATAGAGAGGTTTGGGTTTCAAAGCCAATAATGTGCACTTGCATTAAGAGTTCTAATAGATCACTTCATTCTAAGGAAGCATAGAAAGTATTTTTGTAGGAGTTGATTCAGGTTTTCAGTTCATATGTCCTTGAGGTTCCTACATGATAAATATGTTATGAATATATATGAGGCGGCCAATTCAACATGGAATGAGGGAAGTTGTGTGGTAGTCCCAGCATTTAAGCATAGAAGTGACATTAGATTAAGTATCAAAGAGACATATAGTGAAGTATGTATTGACAATGTGTTAATGGAATGCGTTGGAGTTTCATCCCTAGCCTATGAGATTTTACATCGAAGAGAGATTCTATATTTTTACAAGTTGGTTTGAATATTAATTGTTGTTTTCTTGCATGGGTGGAATCTTATGACATGAAATTGCAATTTTTCGTTCAAGGGATTCCTTTTTACCATAACTATTTCATCCCCAAAAATTATGGCTTCCTTTCTCTTTGTCCTCAATGAAATTAAATATCCTAATAAATCTACACAAATAGTTTGCACAATTGCCATTTTTATCGACAAGTTGTACTTTCCTTGAGAAAAAAAAAAACAAAAAGGGTATCATTTTAATATAAAAAAATCCCTTTAAATCATTTTCTTACATTAACAAAAAAAAAAATCAATGAATAGGACATACTACAAAATAACAAGTTCAACAAGGAATCTTAGAAAAAAGCAAAGATGAAGATAGAGAAACATGGATAGTGGTAGACACAGATTGAAGGTGCACTTATGTGAGTGTGGCCTAAAGAATATTTTATATGTAATGCAACAGAATATAAATTGAAAATGACCTAAAATATATCTAACACAAGTATGGAATTTCTATTCTAAGAGTGAGCATATGACTATTTGATCTCTAGATTGCTTAATAATCCAGGACTCCAACCTTTTATACTCATGCAAAATTTTATAGGATCATTATTAATAATTATCTAATTCTAAAATTTGACTTAAAATCATCCACCATTCTCTATCATATAATTTAAATGTGTGTTCAATAATTTTTCCATCTTATAGGCCTTTCTAATTTAATCTTCAGTTTAAGTCGCAAATAATATGCTCATTGAAAATGATAAGGACTTTTCCTCTTTTGAAATAAATGCCCATTTTAGATCAAAATAAAAGTATGGAAATAACAATCGATTCGGAACATAAAGTTGTGCTTATTGTCATTTATGGAATGTTTGGGGCGTTCATGAACATGTTGGCAATGGCTATGTAAATATTCTAGATGGTGTAACCACAATAACAGTTATGCTAATGTCTTGTGTCGAGAGAGGGAGTTATGTTGAGTAAATATTTATAAGTGGCTTTATAACTGACGCATTGGAGTTTAAAAGCTCCCTTTGACTCTTTTGTTTTAGACCAACGAGAATTTTTTCCATAGCCCAAGATCTTCAGTATATTTATGATGACAATCTACACATCAAATCAATTCATTGAGGTAGTCCATCGTGATAGGAGAATACTCACTCATCCATGCTATCATTCACTTTTGTTAAGCATGAAAAGGGTATGTAACTTAGTTCCAGAACAATCAGTTGGTTGGTTCTAGGATAGGATTGGTTTCTATTTTGCCTAATCCTTCATAGTATTAATTAAAATATGGAAAAATAAATTATGATAACTAGGTTAGCATAGGAAATTTTATCAATATACCCATTTTCGTGATATACCTAATGATATTAAAGGAAACCCCACTTCTCATGGATAGAGAAAATTTAGTGTGTAAATTATACCCTACCACTAATTTTCCTTTTAGTTTTCCACAAAAAGAATTCACCAATTCCCATTTTTGTAAATACAATTCACCCAAATTATATTCATTAGTGTGTGTGTGTGTGTGTGTGTGTGTGTGAATAAACTAAACATTTCAAATCTTAATATTTTCACAAAATTATAGCCAAACATTTTGTAGTTGGCATTTAGGAATTAGTAATATACCCCAATACCTTTACATTGTAACCTAAGTATGGATCCTTAAATTTCTATGCTCATGCATATGTTTCAAACATGGATTGAACCCAACAATGAGTAGGCTCCCAATATTTTTCAATCCTTTTCATTTGAGCTTCAACATCAATATAAGTAATTAACATTTTCTAAAGAATACAACACACACACACGGTATCTCTCTCTCTCTCTCTCTCTCTCTCCCACACACACACACAACAAGATAATAGAATTATTGAAGACGGGGGGGTGTTAGATAACAACAACTTGCAATAGAAATGGAAGGTTTCCACAAATACTAATATATGCCTCGATGCCTATCCTTCTAACATGGATAGAGGGAAATTTTATGAATCATAATCATTTGTGGTTAATAAGAGCACATTGAAACATAACTTGGATGAAGGTATTGGAATTTGATTCCTAGAGGAAGGGCATTAGAGATTTTATGTTTCTTTCCAAAAACCTAGTGACATTGTCATGTTTAAATTTATTTATCATGATTATGCATATAGGTTGTTTACAAGTAAAAAAAAATAAATATTTGATTATCCAAAGCCATTATAATTGTTCGATGATAAATATTCCATGATTCTCTCTCTCTCTTCTATTCTTGTTGCACCTAACATCATTATACTCTTTCCCACCATATTCTCTTTCTTTATTTATGTTTATTACACCCAATATCATGAAATTCTTTTAAAGTTTCAGCCTGATATATTAAAATCGAAACATCTAGAAATGAATGTGATTCTCTTCTCATGCTGGCATGGTGAACATATCATCATGCACATATTTAGAACTGAACATTATCATAATACACGTACATATACTATCTTTTATGTTTCAAATAAAATCAAATGAGAGGTACAATTTCAAAGTGTTCCTTGCAAAGTCAACGATGAGTGTTGTAACCACTAAGGGATGTACTCTTATATCTTATACCACATTCTTATGTTGATGTAGAGTTAATACCAAACATTCTTCTAACTAAAAGATAAAACACAACCAAAGGCCACAAACATTGTAACATGACATTTGAAAAGCATAACCAAATAACCATTAGCTTGTTCACAACAATTTGAGACTTTTTTTATAATGAATTTGACATTTTTCTCTATGATTTAGCTGCTATTAGAGTTCAGAGAAGAATTCTCCTTTTTCCTTTTTCTAGGAGGAGAGGTTTATTGTGTCGTGGTGCAAGTGCTCGTGAAGGGATGATCATGATTGCTTATCTTCTTAAGTACGCACGAGTACATGCAATTTCTTACTCTCTTTTTTTCATTATAAACATGTTAAGTTATATGATGGAACCAGCCCGTAACTATGGATTAATGTTGATTAACCAATGATTAATTTGTGATCTGGGTCAATACTAGGATATTTGTCTGTCACATTGGTTTGGGAGTTAATGTTGGTCTGCTGGTTGTACCTGCCTCGATTTTTGCCTTCTCGTTATTTGGTGTTACCAAAACCCTCGTTTCATTTTATTTGGTCATTTCTTGCTTTGCTCCCTGCTGCGATGAAGGTTTGTGCTCGGCCTATTCGCGACTGTATAGAGCTTGCCAGCAATGCTTTGTATGCGCCCAGCTATGAACTCCTCCACCTCGTGGCGAGGTATCTCCGCCCACACTTGCAGTTTCATCGCCTGGATGCCTAAGCACTGTATTGAAGGCTTTGTCTGCGAGAGGGTTTATGCCATTCCTCTGTTGGATCTTTAACCTTCTTTGTCGTTATTATTCTTTCCTCTGTTCCCTTGTCTTGTTATGTTACAACTTTTCTGTTTAAGCTTCCTTTTTTGATTCTCTAGTTGATGTATCACTATTTTCACAGTGGCTTCCTCAGCTTCGCTTGGTCCTGGCAAGGTAAGTTCACCCCTCCATGCAATAGCTTGTCTTCTTCATTTTTCTTCAACACTAACGGCAGTCACCCGTTTGTCTGCAGGATTTTCACGGTTGACTGTGACTCAGTTAGGGTTTTGTTCCTCCAATGCAAATACTCTTAAGGTAAGCCATTTCTTCTGATTTTGCTTGTCGAATTTTATTTCCAGGTTGCTCTCGGCATTCGCTTAACTGACATGCCCTGTTAGCTCTCTCTGGCAGGTTAGGGTTTGCCCCAAGCTTGCTCTTTGAAACAGTTACAAGCAATGGCTCCAGTAGGGTCATTCTATGTTACTGTTAATTAACTCGTAGTATTATTCCTCTGTCTAGACATTGGAAAAGTCCAGTATTCCTTTGTTTCGTTGTCTTCTCTGTCAAGCGAACTTGGCTCTGTCTGTATGTAATCTCAACTATTGTTCGAGCTCTGGACATTTGTAGTTTATTCGCTTTTTCTGTTGTGGCCGACATGGGTCCAACCTTGGCTTTCGGGGATTGGCTGTTTGTATTATCCTACTCTGTTTTAGTCAAGCACTCAGAACTATTATTGATGTATGCCAGTATTATGGTTATAAAAGAGGAACTAACAAGAAATTATGTGTAAATGGGTTACCACTGTTTTGGATTTCATTCTTCAGCAGTTGTATTCTCGCTCTGTTGAGAATTGCTTCGTAACTGTCATTTGCTTTCATCTATTTGGGAACTGTTATTGTTATTACCAGAATTCTGTGTTGGGAACGCTCATATGGCTTCTTTGTTGAACTTGGTAGCTATTTCTCTGTTTAATAAAAAGAAAAAAATAGATGGGAACGCACAGTGCTATTTATTTTACACACACAGTCATTAGAGGAAAGGAAATAAATGTCATAGACAAACTGTTTACAGATGGATTCAAATATTCGGATGTTTGAAAATTATTTTCTCCTTTTTGTATTTTTGTTCTCGTGCATTGAACCCCTTAAAAATGTATTACATTGGTTTTTGTATTGTATTCACGCAGTTACTTGAACTGTTCCCAGTTATCCTTTAGTTACTTTTATAGTTACACAATTGATAACTATTTTTGGGTTTCTTGTGCCGTAGGGTTTACAATATTTATTATTTTTTTTAAATGAAAAGACAGCTGTAAAATAGATTAATAAAAAGACAGAGCAATGTGACCGTAATGACCCTAACCTAACTGTACTATTCCTAATATCCCTTAACTAATAATGAAATAAAAGCTAGTTCCTAGACACTGTTTTGATCAACAAATGTAAATGAACCTGTCCTCCTTAGCTGAGACCAAACACCCGGTCATGGTACCCTTAGTTGGATGCTCCTGCATCATTATATATAATTATAACTTTGAACATCAAACTTAATTGTTAGACTTGCATTGTGAATTATGAGTTCCATTGAGTATTGTTTACTTCCCTATACATATGGAATCGAACTCACCAAATGCTTTGGTATATGGTAGGATACATGATGAGAGGTTGTATAGTGATTAGACACAAGTTTGAGGATTTTGATGTTAATATTAAGACGATATCCATATGACAAGCGCCACCCATAAACTTAATGTGCACACCCATTTTTTTCAGGAACGAAGTTAAAATAAAATATCTTTCGACACTTCGGAACTTCAAGATAACAAAGTTTGTGTTGATTTATTAAAGTTTTTAAGATTCACTTAGTGTTTTATCTCATGGATTTGAAAATTTGTTTTATTGGCTTCATGGTTTCACTAGTCGTAACCTAGTTCTTGCTATTTATTCATGTAGCTTTTGGGTGTGGTTTTGTAGTTTAAATTTTTTAATTTAATTAGTTTATGTTTCTCATTTTATAATTATTATTAGACTCTTCATTATTTTGCAAAATGTTTTTGAGCAAGTTGTCATAGTAGAGATACATCGGTTTTCAATCAGGTGAATCCATGGAGGTTGGTTGCACTTTTTGGCAAGCACGCAAGGGGAAAAGCACAAAAAATAATCTCCATTGATCATTTTTTAAGTGCTCGATCAAGCAATATCTTAGCCTTGGATTGAGAATTTGAGAGCTTAAATAATATTGCTTGATTGAGCTATAAAAAAATTCCAATCGAGCTCCTATGTAACCTATGGTTAATTGGGCATCCAATCAGGTGTCCATCTTCTTTTGGTGGGGTTTTCAATAAGGGAGCACATTCGAGCTATATATCGGTCAAGCTCTCTTTTCCACCACTCTAATATTTGAATGTGCGGGAGTCACACAAGAAAAATCGGGGCTCGATCAAGACATTTCAATGGAGGTCATGTTTAAATGCTTTTAATTTCCCTTGCTACTCAATTGGCCAATTCAGTACTTCCAATAATTCTCAAATTGTACTTTCCATGTCTCTGGCTCTAGACATTGCAGGATTTGAAACGAAATTAGAACTTTTATCTCCAACCACATTCACGATAACTTTGGTGTCTTTATCTTCCCTAAAGAAGATAGGTAGACTAGATTGAAAGGGCCTTACCTCTTCGAAAGGTAAATAATATCGTTTCAACATAAAATAAATTAACAAGAATTTGACTTACATTTTTCATGGTAAATAATTTTTTTCTTTTCTTCATGTTAGCATTGATATATAGAGATGGCATCCATACAAATAATAGAATGCAAGGAGACTTATAAAAGAGGAGAAAATGATAAGAAGTTTATGATTTCAATATTAAGTGAGATGCACTTATTTAATATAAAACTAAACATATATCATATATTTCACTAAAAAAATAATTTGTTAACACCTTTGACCTACCATATTTTTCTCACATGTACTCAATTTCCGTGCACTCTCTCGAGGCATGAGCGCCAATCTTCTTGACGCTAGCAATTGGAATTCACAAGTGGAGTTTAAATAATAAGAACACAAAAAGTTAGCATAGCTGCTAGGTATATAGATGCAAACTTTTATAATCAAGCAATATTCAATTTCTTTCTTTCTTTCTTTCTGATTATAAACATGTTAGCTTATACTTAATGACAATTTTGAAGCTAAAACTTAATTGTTAGACTTCCACTGTGCATTATGAGTTTCATTGGGTGTTTTTTGAGTTTCTAGTAGCCACATTTTATAGGAACAAAGTTAAATGAAAAAATGTATTTCAACACTTTGAGGCTTCAATCTAAAACAATTGTGTGGAATTATTCACATTTTTTTAAGATTCACTTAATTGATTTTCTCTTTTCTTTGAAAGATCATGATTTAACTAGTCATAACCCTATTTCTTTCTATGTGTTCATATGGATTTTCAAATTGGTTTGATGGTTAAAATATCTGGTTTATTTTTTTGAGTTTTGTAATTAAGATTAAACTCTTCATTATTCTGCAAAATATGTTTGAGCAAATTTTAATAGTGAAGATACCTAGGTTTACAAATTCATTATAAGAAAATATGTTAACACTTTTATTGATGTCATCCATACAAACAATAGAATGCGAGGAGACTTAGTAAACATGAAATAATAAGAATTTTAGAATTTCAATATTAAGGGAGATATGCTTATTTAATTTAAAAACTATACATATGTCATATATCTTACTGAAAATTAATTTGTTAACATTTTTGACCTACCATATTTTTCTCACATATGTGAGGATCTATTCGCGCATGTACTCAATCTCCTTGGCACTAGCATTTGGAAGTCACTAGAGTCTCAATGTGATTTTCCATATCTGATTTTCCATGATAAATAATGAGAAGAGACACAGTTGTTACAGAGTTGGTAGATATGCATACGAAAGCTTCTATATTTTATATTGAATGATATATCTATTTGTAAACAAACAACATGGCCAAATTTCAATGTAATATTCCAATCATTGTACCAACAAAGGAACGAAATCTCCATATAATACCATGATAAATAATAACCAACACACATAAAAATAAATAAATAGAGAGTTACTAAATATGCACAAACAAACTATTATATCTTTTATTCAATAATACATCTAAATCTATTTGTCTTTTAAAACACTCGAGAAAAAAAAATCATTAAAATACCCCAAATTTTAGAGCAACAAAAATATTTTTATGTTATATCTATTCAAGAAGTCTAACTTGTAATTTTTATAAACTATATTATGATAGGTAATAAATATTGACAATAGGTTTTTAAAAGTACAAAAAATATTTCATGATTAGTAATCATTATGAACAATATTATTATGATTCACAATAAACATAGCAAGAGAGAATTGTTTTTTGCATTTCATGTAAAGTGTATTATGATTCATAATATACTTAAAATACATTTATATTATAATTCTGGTTTTATAATTTCATTTGATAAATCCTATTGGTAAAAAGTATTATTATTATTATTATTATTTCGGATTATAATATTGTATTATTATAATTCATAATACACAAATAACATATCATATTTCAGAATTTTGTTTTGGGTTACGCGTTGAATATATTATGATCCATAATACACGTTAACTATATCACATACATTCCACGAATTATGCAAAAATTATGTGTTTTGGGTTCAGGCTGCATATATTATAGTTCTGGTTTTATAATTCATAATCATTATTAACAATTAATTCAGGTTTTGTAATTCATAATATTTACTCACTATTATTTTACAATTCATAATCGTTGATTATTAACTATTTTTTTATAATTCATAATGGTGGAAGAATTTTATCCGAGAGTGCCAGAGGTATAGAGTGGCAGAAATTTCTTAGTTAGTTGCCGCTCACGGTAAGACGTAACAGAAATTGTGTAAACTCGTACAGAGTTGTAATGGCCACGCGTGAGATCTGAAATTGCGCAAGCCAGTGAGTAAATGAGACAGCAGCGGGAGGCACATTAACGTACGTTTAGAGGGCCTGGAATCTCCATCGTGAAGAAGTAAGATTGGTCCAAGTTTATATATTAACATAATTCAAGTCTGGGCGATTGGGAGGGCACACAGTTAATTCATATTAACAAATATATAAGTGAGGAAGGCATTTTTGTTTGGTCGGTGTTTAAACCTGTTTCAGAACATCCTCAATAAAAAATGCATGGATCTCTAAGCTAAACAGTTTAAAGCACGAGCAAATGATATCCAAAATTGGACATGCACGTGAACTGTTCCTACTGGAGCTTGAATTGGGAGCAATAAATATGAGTTGGGGATTAAGTAATATATCCATGTGGTGAAATTTTACTTGTTGAGAGGTTTGAAATGTGATATTCCAACATTCGTTGAGCCATTCAAATGGCACAAAATGATTTAATTTAAAGGGTGCTCGATCTTATCGACAATAAATGTTTGGAGGGCCCAAAACATGTTTACACAATTGTTTGAGAAACTCGCAATGAATGAATTCGAAATTGCCCCCAAACGAGATTATTTATTATAATTTGGAATCACATATCATATCATGAACCTTTCATTTTATTCCTGCTCAGTGATTAAACTTTATTCGAAGGAGGAATACACATGCCACCGGGCTAATCGGCAGCTCAGCTCAGCTCAGTTCACATAACTGCAGTGCAGCAATCATGACAAGTAGTAGATACTATCTGCGCTGTGCTTTGGATTTTTATCCGCCCATCATGAATGAATGAATGAGTGAGTGAGAATGTTTGAAACAGTGCAGCACTCAGAGCAGGAAAGGGTCGCATTATTATTGTAGATATCCTATGAATCGTTGGAATTTGTGCATCTAAATATATTTCATGCCTTGCTTTCAATGAAAGTTGGCATTGGTATTGTACGTAGCATTTGGCTGCCAATTCTCTGGAATAGCGTTATCTATAATGAGCGTTTTGCCTGTGGAGAGGGTTGTAAGGCGAATGGAGAAGGGAGCACTTAGTGGACCACTGTTCAAAGCCCAATTTGCACCCCATGTTTGTTGCATTGGTTGCCATGTATTGGAGTTTGCCTGAAGAGAGTAGAAGCGAAACACGAACGAAGCCGTTAGATAAACTTGTAAGTATAATTGCAATAATCAATATAGCGTATACGATGGGGAAAATTTAATTTAAGTGTGTAAAGCACCCACCTGTTTTAAATCGACCGCTCCTAGGTCGCCATCTCCATTTACGTATTCAACAAGGAGCCCCAGCCAGTAAGCACTGGAGCCCGAATTGACGTGGAAGGCAATATTGGTTCTCTGATATTCACAGGGCACCCTGTTGTATAGCACAAAATGCAGGTGATCTATATATAAGAGGAAGCATTGCATTGCATTGCAGAAGAAAAGATAAGACTAGCTGACTGCAAACCATTTTTTAAAATCATCGACTCATCTGACAAGAGCGAAGATAAATACCTTCGAAACAACGCAGACACGACTCCAGCATTGAGCAGATCTGTACCTCTACGAGGATCAGACGCCATATCTTGGAAGGCAGTACCGCTGAGAACAAACTGTGATTGCCCAGATGATTCGTCAGCGACCACAACGGTCACTCCCGTTTCGGAACACAGAGGATTGCCGATGCATTTTACCTGGTTACGCAGACAGAATAGAATAGAACAGAACTTTATGAGTTAATGGAAGATTCTATAAAAAAATCTATCTCTATCACCAACAACTACGCATACCTGATAGCATGATCCACAGCCTTTTCCTCCTTTGTAAAGATCTGGACTTGCTGAAGCCCCTTTTGAATCAAAAGGAAACTGTTTCACAAGGCTACCATATCCGCATGCACCGCCTGTGCCAAATCCACAACACAATCTAATTTTGGGTGCTGGCCGTTATAATAAATAAATTGTCTATGTTGTTAAAAAGATTTATGCAGTTCAGTTCAGTGAAAAAGATTTCAGGCCATTCCCTTCGCTTCCGGCGCCATCTGCAGGGCCATTCCACCTGGCAGCAGCGGGCTGCCAACCTGCCCCTTCCCCCTCAACCGCCGCTGGATGGCGTTTTCCCACACGCACGCCCAAAGCGGTGTGAGAGCATATCGTTATCGTTAAGCAAGCTCCCAGCGCTCCCAAGTAACCCACGTAAAGGTTCCACTTCATTTTGTCTAAGGCAATAGTAACAGTAGTATTGGGAGAATTAGGTGCAAAACTGTTGATCCCAAACCAACCGGCGCAACTGTGGGGTTCTGCTCCGCTAACTGATCATAAGCTCTACCGTATTTATACCTTCTCTGTGGGTTCGATTTACACTAAAATCCTTGGCTCCATTAACGGGCAGGATCATTGAGGTGAATCCGACCTATCCTATCGACTCCTCCGTGGACGCATTGCTCCGTTAGAATCGGGAATCACATTTTCCAAAACAATGCGTGTCAACAGAACACACCTCACAGGTATACATCCTTTGAAATTGTACTTCTCCTTTTATTAAATATAAATACAATGAAAAGAAGTGAATTTTTCAAAATATATATATATATAAATAGAAGGAAAAGGAGTGTATTTTTCAAATATATATATATATATATGAAAAAAAGGTGTATTTTTCTTTTTTGAAATTTTAGCCTTTTTATTTTATTAAATATAATTATAATTATAATCAAAAGAAGTGTTTTCCTCTTAATTAAATATAAATATAAATATAATGAAAAGAAGAAGTTTTGTATTTTGTTTGTTTAGAAAAAGAAAGGTATACATACTGTGGATGTAGATAAGGCCACCTCGATTGATACAAATAGGGTGACGTGGGAATGAAGAATTTGACGAGAAATTATACAAATAAGGCCACTTCGATATACCTACCCTTGATACAAATAAGTTGAAATTATACAAATAAGGCCACCTCGATATACCTACCCTCGATACAAATAAGTTCACGTTGGAATTACAACTATTTTATGCTCCATACACATGAAGTCAAGTGTGTCGCTACATTGGAATTACAAATTTGACTGCTTTTAAAAGTAATTATTTTGAGAGTTGTTTTTAGTGAAACTTTTTGGAGCTTTTCTGGTCTAATTTCTCTAAAATGGGGTGGAATTTATTGAAATCAAAACTTTGACGGGTAACCCTTGCACAAGAGAAGTGTCGTACAAGTTGTGTTCAATCCCTATATATATATATAGATATAGTCAAAAAAACCAATTTAAATAACAAAAATCAAGATTTCCCCTCATTTTTACTCCATTATTTTCATTTCGTTACTATCGCAGAATGTCCAAAACTTCCACTAAGGACAACTCCATTATTTTCATTTCGCGACTATATTTTTACTCTCCTCTATTTTCATTTTCTGGGATGTATTATTACCTTCTATTTCATATGTTATTTTATGCTTTATACAAGTGAGACCATGTCTCTAAATACCTTGGAATTACAACCTTGACAACTTATTTTATTTCATGAATATTGTTTTTTTGTTTTTTGAGTATACTCTACTTTCATTTTCATGGATGTATTATTGGCTCCGTATTCCATATATTATCTGTACACCACCAATTGCGTCATTTTCTTTGTTATTATAGAAGAATAAAATTTGCAATAGCTCATGAGTTTCTATTTTTCTCCTACAAAGCTTTCTTTTATCTATATAGTTTTGAGCTTCTATGTTTTTCCTACAAACCTTTCTTTCATCTATATACTGTTTATAATCATTGATTTCTTTTCTATTACACCTCCAAGTTGGTCCATCTATAAATAGAGGAATATCCAGATTGATCCAACCCCTATTTTTACTCCCCACCTAACCTACATTAAATGGCTACATAAATTCAAGAGATGAAACTTTTTTCGAGTGCCATAAACTCGGTTCCCTCCATCCTTTTGAATTTGTGAAAACTATGTAGAGTGAGTGGACATAGTACATCGAGGAATCTAGATGGCGAGAAACGAAGATTGTATGAAACTTGAGGGAAGATGGGTGGCTTCTAAGTTTCTTTGAAGGAGGGGGGCATGCCAAGATGGGTTCGAGTGTTCAAATTCTCCCAAGAGGATGATGAAGGTCCCAAAAGGAGGATTAATGAAGGGAGTGAGTTGAAATGTGCAATGTTTGACTATTTTTCTCATACACACTAAAACCCTAAGGGCACAATCAAGTGGAACTATGTTGACTCAATTTTCAATCACTTCTTTATACACTAGTGCTAGAGTATACTAAATATTGGATGCTATGGGGACTATCGTTGAGGCTTCCCATAGTTAATTTCCCCATGCACTCAAATTTCGAAAACAAGGGAAGGGAAATAGGAGCGCTTCATCCCATTATTCAAAAAATGTTGAATCCTAATACACCTTTAAAATATCACCATTCAAAATCTTAAATCCGTTCATGAAATGGTCTCTCCACTTGTCTACATGTTGAAATGAATTCCTACATTTGCTTCCAGTGATCATGAAAACCAAGGCTAAATTAAAAGTCTTATATGTTCGAAAGGAGCTTTCTCTTTACAGTGGAGGAAATGCATTTCTTCTTTCTTAAGTTCATTCCTTTTATTTTTATTTTTTTAAGTAATTTTCATCTTCACGTAACAAGCTGTCATTTCTTTCTTCTCTTTTCCAAGTTTTGATGCAATCGGAATTGAACCTTCAGGTGCTCGTGGATCCCTTATTGAAGAAGTTTCACTTGCTACAGTAGAAATTATAAGAAAATGCTTTGAGTCTTTCAATGGTAACTCTAAGTTCTTTTGGTTGAGAAAATTACTTGTTTTTCGTGATCATTTGAGAAGTAAACAGGGTGTTTTGTACGCTTAGTAACAACAAAGAAGGCCAAATGGTTATGGGTATTCTCTGGTAAAAGATAGTTGATATTGGTAGAAACTAGCATCATGTTCTAGATACTTTCTTGTCACAATTTTCCTAATCGAATCCACACAAAATCCTAGAAGGTCATACATTTTAATGATATAACTTTGCACCATCGAGGAACATTGATAGCGTATTCGTTAATTTCCAGCTATTGTTAGGGTGACTCTAGTTTCCACCACCATCTCCTATTGTAATGATGAATGTAACACTAGGGAAGTCTAATACTTTTGTTGAGTTACTTTAATAGTATTCCACCTCAACCATGGTGATTTTAAATGTAAAATATACGAGGCTTATTAGGACATTTTTCATGAAAAGGATTTCCAATATTTAGTATGGCATTAGCACCTCACCATCCGCGAGTGGAGCATCCTACTCACCAAGCACAAAACTTAAGGTCGATGCCTGAAATCTGCAATATGTTACATGATAATAAAAATGTATTTATCGAGTGGTTATACAATGGGATGTTGTCACCTCCACCTGGCTTCAAATCCCACGAGGGGACATCTCTGGTATGTTGTGATAAGGCTCAAGGAGTAGGCTCCCCACCCTCGTGGAGTCTCAGTTCTTGTTAATGCATAAATACTTTGTATATGTAGCTTGCAGGTCATTGGATATAATCTTGGTGTTATAGTTGTAGCCACTAGGCTTCATGTTGGGCCTCGCCCACTTCTTCAATGAGTTACCGATTCATCATGGTTAACAAAAACGAAAAAATTGTATGGCTAAGTGGCCTTAACCTAGATAATGCACCATATACATGGACGGGGCCCAGGGGGGGTTGCTGGAGACTACTAGCTGGCATTTCTACCATGGATAATTTAGTGAGATGATAACAAAAAGAACATGTGGCTTAGTTTAAGAGCATGGAGTGAGATCAATTTACGCTTCCATAGTAGAATAATCAAGGCTTCCCCTCACAAAAATTATTCACTATGGGCCATTTTTTTGCCTTAGTTGTGTTATGTATTCATGGCGTATTTATTATTTCAACATTGGAAACAAAGTACATAGGTAAGAGTCCTGATCTTAAACTTGGATTGAGGGAAGTTCTATTCGCATCCTAATCAATTGAGCTTAGACACAGTATTGAAGTGACTTTTCAAGGGTTATTTAGTGAATAGCGCCATTGAGGGATGGTATTAGAATCCCATTCGTAGCTAGAGGGAGTATATATGAGATCTTATGTTTGACTTTTTCTTATCAGTGATGCCTTGTATGAAGTGAATAATAACCTCATTTACAATCATTATTTTGTCATGATTACATAACCTCGGTTGATTACAGATATCGGAGAAGGATTTATTAATATATCCGTTGATCCCTTGTAACCATTTGGATATGCTCTCTCATTTTATTTATGTCCTCAGTACCCAATATCAAGGAATCCCTTGCATTGAGAGTGTTAAGGATGTCAAACATCCAAAAGAGGTGATGTTTTTAACTTGCACATATGTATTGACGCATACAACTCTTCTATCTGTAGAACCGATGCCCAAGGTATCCATCCAATTTATCATAAAGGACACACACTTAAATGGTACATGTTTCCCTTCTCATACTTTCATGGTTAACTTACACATGATTTCATGTGAGTTATGTGGTTCAATAAATTTATTGATGTTTTCCTTTCTAGGTGGAAAATTAATATTGCTTCTATCATGCTTGTATCTAAATGAGGGGAATGCTGGTGATCGTATGGAAACACCACTTTTCTCTATCCTAAATAAATCCACTCAAACTAACGAACACAAATTTTAAGATATAGTTAAAATATGAGAGTTGTAACCACTAAGGTGCATACAAATATATTTTTTGTGTCATTTCAATACCATAAATCCCAATGGATGAAAATCAAAGCATAAACAAGGGGGCCAAAACTTGTAATATGAGCTTAAAATTCCGAGTCAAATAATCCTGAGTATTTTGAGAGTGAATATAGATACTGACATTTCACTCCATGATTATGGTGCTTACAGTTCCAAAATGAATTATCAATTTTTGTTAGGTTTAGAATTTCATGGTGCAACTACTAATCATGTGATGATTGTGATGGTGTTTTTGTTTTCGTACGCATGCGTATATTCAATTGCCTTGATTTCCCTTTTATTGAAAAAACTTAACTTATAATTAAAGTTATTTTCTAACCTAGCTCTTAATCATTGGAACACCTTTATGAATTCCAAATGGAATTTCCTGAGATTCAATTAGCCAAATCGAACTCACCAAGCGTATTTCCTCCATATTAATAAGTTGGAATATCAAGTAGCCACTCCTCAAGGTGGCGTGGAGAAACTATTTTTTTAGCTGGTAACGTAGGGAATAGAAATCGAAACATGTAATGGTGAGCTCATAAACATTGAATTGAGGATCTACGAAGGTATTGTCAAGGGATGGTGATTAATCCTATGAAGGTGGCATGGGTCATGCTTAAAAATCGAAATGTAGAGAAAAATAAGAGGGTCATGAAGAATTCAATGAGATTCCAACGAGCCCACAACCTAACCTGAAAATAAACGTCAACCGAAAAGAAGGAATGTGTGCAGAATCCAAGAAGGGTGTGTGCTGGAGCCTAATGAGACTGATAGAGAAACCCTTAAATGAGCACCATGAACTCCAACTACACCAACCCATACCTCCCAAACTATGGATAAGGGCGTATAATTCAGGAAATTTGCAGGGGAAAATGTGGTATAAGAGGTTGGAAACATTAGAAAAGAGCTCTACGATCAAGGGGGGGAGGGCATATGAATATATGATCCATGATATCCATGGCTAGCTACCAAATACCTTTTCCTTAGTGGTATCTCTTACCAGAAATAAATTAAAGTAGAAGAAGTACGTCAAACGAGTATTCCAATTCCTACTAGGAAGACGTTTAGTTACACACTTTTCAAAAATACCGAGTGAATAACATATCTTAAATTCTAGTGATTGAAATTCATTTTGAGGAACAACATTTTCTATTGTTAATCAACGCACTAATGTTGATTGAAATTGTGTACCACCAAATCCTACTATCCAAGGAGAACGCATGTGTTCAATTCCCATCATATATGTTCCGGGCATCTAGAAACATAGCTAATTGGATAGTAAACATAAACCTATAGAGCATGGGATGTATCTAGAAGATTATACGTTATAGACAACAATTCACACCTCCACAAAAAATTGTGGATAATGCTTACAAGGGAAAATAAAGAGAGAAAAGACAGGAGGAGGAGGTTCGTGAATATTGCAATGGAAGTCCAATGAGCCTACAACCTAACTAAAAAATGCATAATGCCTGGAGAATGGAGGTGCATTGAAGTTAGGAAGGAGGTGTGTTGGATCCCAACTAGACATATAAAGAAATGTTTAAGTGAGAGGCAAGGACTAGAACGCACCATCCCCAATCCCACAAAATATGTATATTATTAGACAAAAGTGACTAAAATTGGTGTATATTTGAGTCAATTTGCAAGCAGAAAATTTGTACATGAGGTTGGAAAATATTCGAAAAGAACTGTATCAAGAGGGCAAGGGAAAGAATATCAAGGACCTTGGCCAACTGAAGTCAAATTTAGTGGCCATATGTCCTTTCCTTGGTACTATCTCTTAAGAAAATGGAACTACTGGTAAACACACATGTCAGACAAGTACTCCTACACCTCCCATAATTAGTTGCAAGTCTCTCAAAATATTGAATGACTGGCATATGTTGAATCCAAGTCATTGTGATTGAATATGATGAAGCACATTTCCTACTGTTGATCAATGCTCACATGTGAACTGGAATTTTATTTCGAAGTGTCCCACTTGCCGAGGAAAACACGCGGAGGCTCAAGCTCTATCATATTTTCTTCTTTGAATAGGAAATAAATATAATTCGAAGGATAATTGTACAATATGGGATGTAAAATATAAAAATTCACACACGTGAAACCAATCATTGAATGTGATAATCGGGACATGTCCCATAGTGTTAGAGAATCACAAGGGATATGGAATAGGTCGGGTACGATACTTAACTTTTCTCAGTCTAAACGAGGTAATAAGTTTAAGAATATAAAGGTGATCAACCTAGCTATGGATTGGAGATAGAGAATTCCGTGAGATTGAGGCTATGTGTCTAGTTCTCATTGTCATAACTATGTCTTCAATAGAGAGGTTTGGGTTTCAAAGCCAATAATGTGCACTTCCATTAAGAGTTCTAATAGATCACTTCATTCTAAGGAAGCATAGAAAGTATTTTTGTAGGAGTTGATTCAGGTTTTCAGTTCATATGTCCTTGAGGTTCCTACATGATAAATATGTTATGAATATATATGAGGCGGCCAATTCAACATGGAATGAGGGAAGTTGTGTGGTAGTCCCAGCATTTAAGCATAGAAGTGACATTAGATTAAGTATCAAAGAGACATATAGTGAAGTATGTATTGACAATGTGTTAATGGAATGCGTTGGAGTTTCATCCCTAGCCTATGAGATTTTACATCGAAGAGAGATTCTATATTTTTACAAGTTGGTTTGAATATTGATTGTTGTTTTCTTGCATGGGTGGAATCTTATGACATGAAATTGCAATTTTTCGTTCAAGGGATTCCTTTTTACCATAACTATTTCATCCCCAAAAATTATGGCTTCCTTTCTCTTTGTCCTCAATGAAATTAAATATCCTAATAAATCTACACAAATAGTTTGCACAATTGCCATTTTTATCGACAAGTTGTACTTTCCTTGAGAAAAAAAAAAAAAAAACAAAACAAAACAAAAAACAAAAAACAAAAAGGGTATCATTTTAATATAAAAAATCCCTTTCAATCATTTTCTTACATTAACAAAAAAAAAAATCAATGAATAGGACATACTACAAAATAACAAGTTCAACAAGGAATCTTAGAAAAAAGCAAAGATGAAGATAGAGAAACATGGATAGTGGTAGACACAGATTGAAGGTGCACTTATGTGAGTGTGGCCTAAAGAATATTTTATATGTAATGCAACAGAATATAAATTGAAAATGACCTAAAATATATCTAACACAAGTATGGAATTTCTATTCTAAGAGTGAGCATATGACTATTTGATCTCTAGATTGCTTAATAATCGAGGACTCCAACCTTTTATACTCATGCAAAATTTTATAGGATCATTATTAATAATCATCTAATTCTAAAATTTGACTTAAAATCATCCACCATTCTCTATCATATAATTTAAATGTGTGTTCAATAATTTTTCCATCTTATAGGCCTTTCTAATTTAATCTTCAGTTTAAGTCGCAAATAATATGCTCATTGAAAATGATAAGGACTTTTCCTCTTTTGAAATAAATGCCCATTTTAGATCAAAATAAAAGTATGGAAATAACAATCGATTCGGAACATAAAGTTGTGCTTATTTTCATTTATGGAATGTTTGGGGCGTTCATGAACATGTTGGCAATGGCTATGTAAATATTCTAGATGGTGTAACCACAATAACAGTTATGCTAATGTCTTGTGTCGAGAGAGGAAGTTATGTTGAGTAAATATTTATAAGTGGCTTTATAACTGACGCATTGGAGTTTAGAAGCTCCCTTTGACTCTTTTGTTTTAGACCAACGAGAATTTTTTCCATAGCCCAAGATCTTCAATATATTGATGATGACAATCTACACATCAAATCAATTCATTGAGGTAGTCCATCGTGATAGGAGAATACTCACTCATCCATGCTGTCATTCACTTTTGTTAAGCATGAAAAGGGTATGTAACTTAGTTCCAGAACAATCAGTTGGTTGGTTCTAGGATTGGTTTCTATTTTGCCTAATCCTTCATAGTATTAATTAAAATATGGAAAAATAAATTATGATAACTAGGTTAGCATAGGAAATTTTATCAATATACCCATTTTCGTGATATACCTAATGATATTAAAGGAAACCCCACTTCTCATGGATAGAGAAAATTTAGTGTGTAAATTATACCCTACCACTAATTTTCCTTTTAGTTTTCCACAAAAAGAATTCACCAATTCCCATTTTTGTAAATACAATTCACCCAAATTATATTCATTTATGTGTGTGTGTGTGTGTGTGAATAAACTAAACATTTCAAATCTTAATATTTTCACAAAATTATAGCCAAACATTTTGTAGTTGGCATTTAGGAATTAGTAATATACCCCAATACCTTTACATTGTAACCTAAGTATGGATCCTTAAATTTCTATGCTCATGCATATGTTTCAAACATGGATTGAACCCAACAATGAGTAGGCTCCCAATATTTTTGAATCCTTTTCATTTGAGCTTCAACATCAATATAAGTAATTAACATTTTCTAAAGAATACAACACACACACATGGTATCTCTCTCTCTCTCTCTCTCTCTCTCTCCCACACACACACACAACAAGATAATAGAATTATTGAAGACGGTGGGGTGTTAGATAACAACAACTTGCAATAGAAATGGAAGGTTTCCACAAATACTAATATATGCCTCGATGCCTATCCTTCTAACATGGATAGAGGGAAATTTTATGAATCATAATCATTTGTGGTTAATAAGAGCACATTGAAATATAACTTGGATGAAGGTATTGGAATTTGATTCCTAGAGGAAGGGCATTAGAGATTTTATGTTTCTTTCCAAAAACCTACTGGCATTGTCATGTTTAAATTTATTTATCATGATTATGCATATAGGTTGTTTACAAGTAAAACAAAATAAATATTTGATTATCCAAAGCCATTATAATTGTTCGATGATAAATATTCCATGATTCTCTCTCTCTCTTCTACTCTTGTTGCACCTAACATCATTATACTCTTTCCCACCATATTCTCTTTCTTTATTTATGTTTATTACACCCAATATCATGAAATTCTTTTAAAGTTTCAGCCTGATATATTAAAATCGAAACATCTAGAAATGAATGTGATTCTCTTCTCATGCTGGCATGGTGAACATATCATCATGCACATATTTAGAACTGAACATTATCATAATACACGTACATATACTATCTTTTATGTTTCAAATAAAATCAAATGAGAGGTACAATTTCAAAGTGTTCCTTGCAAAGTCAACGATGAGTATTGTAACCACTAAGGGATGTACTCTTATATCTTATACCACATTATTATGTTGATGTAGAGTTAATACCAAACATTCTTCTAACTAAAAGATAAAACACAACCAAAGGCCACAAACATTGTAACATGACATTTGAAAAGCATAACCAAATAACCATTAGCTTGTTCACAACAATTTGAGACTTTTTTTATAATGAATTTGACATTTTTCTCTATGATTTAGCTGCTATTAGAGTTCAGAGAAGAATTCTCCTTTTTCCTTTTTCTAGGAGGAGAGGTTTATTGTGTCGTGGTGCAAGTGCTCGTGAAGGGATGATCATGATTGCTTATCTTCTTAAGTACGCACGAGTACATGCAATTTCTTACTCTCTTTTTTTCATTATAAACATGTTAAGTTATATGATGGAACCAGCCCGTAACTATGGATTAATGTTGATTAACCAATGATTAATTTGTGATCTGGGTCAATACTAGGATATTTGTCTGTCACATTGGTTTGGGAGTTAATGTTGGTCTGCTGGCTGTACCTGCCTCGATTTTTGCCTTCTCGTTATTTGGTGTTACCAAAACCCTCGTTTCATTTTATTTGGTCATTTCTTGCTTTGCTCCCTGCTGCGATGAAGGTTTGTGCTCGGCCTATTCGCGACTGTATAGAGCTTGCCAGCAATGCTTTGTATGCGCCCAGCTATGAACTCCTCCACCTCGTGGCGAGGTATCTCTGCCCACACTTGCAGTTTCATCGCCTGGATGCCTAAGCACTGTATTGAAGGCTTTGTCTGCGAGAGGGTTTATGCCATTCCTCTGTTGGATCTTTAACCTTCTTTGTCGTTATTATTCTTTCCTCTGTTCCCTTGTCTTGTTATGTTACAACTTTTCTGTTTAAGCTTCCTTTTTTGATTCTCTAGTTGATGTATCACTATTTTCACAGTGGCTTCCTCAGCTTCGCTTGGTCCTGGCAAGGTAAGTTCACCCCTCCATGCAATAGCTTGTCTTCTTCATTTTTCTTCAACACTAATGGCAGTCACCCGTTTGTCTGCAGGATTTTCACGGTTGACTGTGACTCAGTTAGGTTTTTGTTCCTCCAATGCAAATACTCTTAAGGTAAGCCATTTCTTCTGATTTTGCTTGTCGAATTTTATTTCCAGGTTGCTCTCGGCATTCGCTTAACTGACATGCCTTGTTAGCTCTCTGTGGCAGGTTAGGGTTTGCCCCAAGCTTGCTCTTTGAAACAGTTACAAGCAATGGCTCCAGTAGGGTCATTCTATGTTACTGTTAATTAACTCGTAGTATTATTCCTCTGTCTAGACATTGGAAAAGTCCAGTATTCCTTTGTTTCGTTGTCTTCTCTGTCAAGCGAACTTGGCTCTGTCTGTATGTAATCTCAACTATTGTTCGAGCTCTGGACATATGTAGATTATTCGCATTTTCTGTTGTGGCCGACATGGGTCCAACCTTGGCTTTCGGGGATTGGCTGTTTGTATTATCCTACTCTGTTTTAGTCAAGCACTGAGAACTATTATTGATGTATGCCAGTATTATGGTTATAAAAGAGGAACTAACAAGAAATTATGTGTAAATGGGTTACCACTGTTTTGGATTTCATTCTTCAGCAGTTGTATTCTCGCTCTGTTGAGAATTGCTTCGTAACTGTCATTTGCTTTCATCTATTTGGGAACTGTTATTGTTATTACCAGAATTCTGTGTTGGGAACGCTCATATGGCTTCTTTGTTGAACTTGGTAGCTATTTCTCTGTTTAATAAAAAGAAAAAAATAGATGGGAACGCACAGTGCTATTTATTTTACACACACAGTCATTAGAGGAAAGGAAATAAATGTCATAGACAAACTGTTTACAGATGGATTCAGATATTCGGATGTTTGAAAATTATTTTCTCCTTTTTGTATTTTTGTTCTCGTGCATTGAACCCCTTAAAAATGTATTACATTGGTTTTTGTATTGTATTCACGCAGTTACTTGAACTGTTCCCAGTTATCCTTTAGTTACTTTTATAGTTACACAATTGATAACTATTTTTGGGTTTCTTGTGCCGTAGGGTTTACAATATTTATTATTTTTTTTAAATGAAAAGACAGCTGTAAAATAGATTAATAAAAAGACAGAGCAATGTGACCGTAATGACCCTAACCTAACTGTACTATTCCTAATATCCCTTAACTAATAATGAAATAAAAGCTAGTTCCTAGACACTGTTTTGATCAACAAATGTAAATGAACCTGTCCTCCTTAGCTGAGACCAAACACCCGGTCATGGTACCCTTAGTTGGATGCTCCTGCATCATTATATATAATTATAACTTTGAACATCAAACTTAATTGTTAGACTTGCATTGTGAATTATGAGTTCCATTGAGTATTGTTTTGAGTTTCAAGTAGAGAAATGGCTTTACTTCCCTATACAAATGGAATCGAACTCACAAAATGCTTTGGTATATGGTAGGATACATGATGAGAGGTTGTATAGTGATTAGACACAAGTTTGAGGATTTTGATGTTAATATTAAGACGATATCCATATGACAAGCGCCACCCATAAACTTAATGTGCACACCCATTTTTTTCAGGAACGAAGTTAAAATAAAATATCTTTCGACACTTCGGAACTTCAAGATAACAAAGTTTGTGTTGATTTATTAAAGTTTTTAAGATTCACTTAGTGTTTTATCTCATGGATTTGAAAATTTGTTTTATTGGCTTCATGGTTTCACTAGTCGTA
>APFE030991795.1:0-14025 GCA_000404065.3 Pinus taeda | reverse complement strand
CTCCACCATAAACTGACTGAGTGTGTTTACTGCAAAACAGATATGCAGCCTGATGTTGACCAAATACAAGAGCTAACCAATCAATTGTCGGTAAAAAGTAGGATCCACTCCTTTGATCTGGAAGTATCATTCTTCTTCCATTCACTAGTCGCATGGACATGGTCTTGCAGTTTTCCATCCTAAATTGCTTCAGAATCTCAATTTTGTACTTTCCTTGCCCAAGGAAGATCTCTCCCTCCTTCTATCACTTTGGTTGTGTTAATTTTAGTTAGCAATGGTATGTTCTATGCTTAGCACAATTCCTTCAATGTTCCTTTAGCAGCCCAATGACAATTTCAATTTAGTTTTCCAATAGCAATCACATTAACCATAAATCACATTGACATTAACTGTAGATAGGACATAAAATAAAATGTGGAAGACAAGCCAACATGAGAGGACACCAAATTTGGCGAATGTCAAGGAAAAACCCCAATGTGGGGAAAACCCTTTGATTAATTCTTCTTATTATTATATCAAATGTTTAGCAAAGAGAGAGAGTACAAGAGTCAAAATTGACTTGACAAATCAAAGTCAAAACAACCCTTTCAAATCTACAGTCAAACTCAGCCCTAACTAGAAAGTCAAAGATGGTCAACGCAGTAGTCAAATAGTCATCTTGAAGCTCGGTCAAGCCCAGTCAAATTCAGCCTGATAAGGTGGTTAGATTCAGCCCAAAACAACCATGAAAACTGCGGTCAAACTTGGTCAAATTTGCAGTCAACTCTGTGGTCAACCCTGCAGTCAAAGTGCCCAAAAATTCTCGGTTCCTGTGCGAAATAGTGCGACCTACCAAAAACGAAAATTTCCCACAAAAATCATGGTCAAAGGATGAGTCAAAGTGCTCGATAAACACTGGTCAAACTCCCGTAATAGTCCTGAAATTCGGCCCTGCAATTTGCCCAAAAAATTCGTCCCTCTACCACAAGTGTGAGAGAGAAGATCTGCCCAATAGTTGTACGAACCAATGAAAGAAGTAGAGAGAAAAAATGTGTGATGATAATGCCAAATGAGGTGAGAGGGCACTTGTATTTATACAAGCCGTTGAGGGTGAAGAGTCACATCCATTGGGCTTCATGACCCTACATGATGATGTGGCCGACTTGAAAATTTGCACGTGTGGGCATAAATTCAAAAACACACTTCTGCTTGTCCAAATTAGATGATATTTATATCAATTTTGGTCCTCTCGAAAAGAGGAATTTAATGCAATCATCATCTCCATCAAATGAGTTGTCCCAAGGTGGAATTTGGCCCTAGTTTCCAATTTTAACAATCCCTCTTAACTAAGGAGAATTCCACCTGCTAATCCATCGTAACACCCTATTGTCATGTACCATCTCTGAATCTTATCTCATCTCTGCTCTGTTGAACACTGATATTATTAACGAAGAAGAATCGATCGAGAGTGAGTCACAAGATCTTACCACTTTCCACTAACAAAAGTCAGTCTAGAGGTAGAACCTCAATCAGACTTATTCCAGATCAAGTTGTTGAACACCATGCATCATAGTCATAGGGAGTACGGCAGTAGACAATGTGTCCATCGGTAGTGCTATGGTCCCTAACCACATTTCCCAACTCATTGGCCAAATGAGAGGTACTTCCCATGAGTCCCGGACTACATGGAGAGAATGTATGTTGGGGCATCAACAAGAGAAGATGAACCTCTCATTTGCTCATATGCCATAGGAGAAAGTGAACCACTCATCCTATGCATATGTCAATCATAGGGGAAGGTGAAGCACTCACCCAACACACGTGTCATCAATCATAGGGGGAGGTGAACCACTCACCCTACACACATGTCAATCATCATGAGGTATCATAAGGGAAGGTGAACCACTCACCCTGTACATAGCACACCAATAGGGGAACGTGAAACACTCACCCCATGGTCGCTCATAGCTCCAAGAAGTACCCCAAGCCCCCAGGAACTCCCAGAGCTCAATGTCCAACTCAAGTGGGACCCTCATGGGAGGGTCTTTCCACGACTCCAAGTCTCTCTCAGAAGACTAAGAATTTGACCTTCCCTAAGGGCTTTGTGAGGATGTTTGTGACCTGCTTATCAATACTGATGTGTTGGAGACTTATTGCTCCCCATTGTACCATATCCCGGATAAAGTTGTACGTGATATCAATGTACTTGGAGCGGTCATGGAACACGGGATTCTATGAAAGGTGAATCCCACCTGTCAGAGCTCACTCTTAGCTAGGGACTCTTCTATATATCAACAACTTCTTCTTCGTGGGTCCTTCAGCTGCTTGATCAACTTCTCTCCTTGATGCCATGAAATTTAGATGGGCTTCTTCCTTGTAGAGCATTAATCATCCATCACTTTCCTTCTTGGTTCGTTATGTCATTCCTTTCTTCATGGAAAGTGGCCTTCTTGATACATATCTAGAACCTTCGTCATATGGCTACTTCTTCCTCATCATGTTTCTTTCAGGAATTTCCATCCACCACATGAATGCTAGTTGCACTTGTACTTACAACTCTTGTGCCAGTAGCCCTGCATGAACTCATCCAGAGATTATTCAAGAAACCAAAACATAACATTAAATCAAATGGTACCTTTCGAGATGGCTCTTCATCATGACATCTTCCTGTAGGTATCAGCATCCTGCATACATGTTGACACATCTCCCAAAGATATCCATTGTCAAGGGTCTTCATCTTTTTCAGACTTTCATCGGAGTCTTCATATCTTTCTAGGAGATTGCCTAGTCAAATCTTCTTGGTCTTTTGGATGTTGATCACCTTCATCATGGTTGCATATCTCACGATTTCTTCCTTCCTCGTACATTCCATTTCCAAGAGCTTTCAATCAGAGTTTCTTAGTCAACTACCTCATACTTCATATGATGACATTATGTTGATTACATCTAGTGTGACTTATGCCTTCCTGCATTCTTTCAGAGGAGAAAATCATTTTTCTCTTGATCATGCTTCTCAAGATAGAAGTAATGATCCATGTTACATGCAACCATATGACATGACATTATAATATTAAGTACAAGCATACGTACCTCATTTTACCTTTAGGTCATCTAGGCTTCTTCCAGCAACTTCCTTGATTAAAAAGATCTTCAATCCCTTTATCTGCTTCATGTCATCACACCATCATCCCATGAATTCCACAAGTTGGAGTTCTTGATGAAACACTTGCTTCTTCTCTAGATTATTGAACCCTTTGATGAGGATTCCATCAGAGAACCTTGAAGATCTTTCATATCCCCATCTGGCATATGTTTCCTTTTTGCCTTGATGTATGATGAGCCTTGTCCTAGACGACATTTGTCTTTCCTTCAATGTTCAATGAGATTACCAAGAGTTATATCCTTCATGTTTGACTGCCATGGATTTTGTCCCTTTTGTCCTTCATGATTCCCATGGTGATGTCACGAGCTCTTGCTTCTAATGCTTCCATGATGCCATGATGCATCTTATTATCATTGTCATATCTTATAACACAAGATCTAGGAGCTTATGATAGGACCTTTTGTGAGGGACACTCTCTTACTCATAGGAAAGATTTGTTACTCCCTCTTTCCTTGGCCTTTTTCTTCAGCTTCCTCCATCTTTCAGTGATATGAGCTTCCAAAATCTTTCTACAGCATTGAATCTTAACTATACTTATTTTGTCTTGCTTGAGGACCAACCTTGCCTTCCTTTTCTGCACATGGTTGAGTTCTTTTAACCTTCAATATTTTTGCCATCAACTTGTCCTTCTCTATCTTGCATAGAGACTACAAGTTGTTGAATGAGGTAACCTTCTTGTTCATGGATATTTGTTACCTTGCCAGTGCATCAATGATGGTTGTCTTCATTCCTAGATCTTATATATAAGACCTTGTGAAGATATCCTACATCCTTTGATGCCTTTTTACTTTCATGTAGATCAAATTTCATTTGACCTTCTTTATTGCACCTTAAGAGAATGAGTTTATCATCTACATCACTTTGATGTTTCCAATTTTGCTATGTGGAGGAATCTTTCATAAATATCCCTTTTCATAAATTTAGAGGAGACCTTTTGATGACTTCATCTACTTAGAGGACTATGTCTATTCTCATTCTTCATGCAAGGAATCTTGATAACCCATCCATCTTAGAGTCCTTGCAACATGAGGCATTTTTACCTAACTAATATAGAATGAAAATTACTTACTTGTCATGTAAGATGAAATTTCAACTTGATCTCCAAATTAGATGATCTTTATACCAATTTTGGTTCTCTCGAAAAGAGGAATATAATGCAATCATCATCTCCATCAAATGAGTTGTCCCAACGTGGAATTTGGCCCTAGTTGCCAATTTTAACAGGTTGTCTTTGAGTTCTTGGGTTGAAGATATACTTTTCCCTCCTCAAAGGTTACGATGTAACCTTTATCCTCCAAGGTAGCAACTAAATCAGGTTCTTAGCCATGCCTGAGCTACAGCAAATCCTCCCCCAACAAGGGTTTGTCGAACTCCTTCTGAAACTTAACTGTGCCAACACTAGTTGCCTGGTACTTGGCAATGTCTCCAAGTTCTATGTAGAAATCCATCTACTTTTCCTTTAAGCTAGTGAAGTACTCCTTGACCCTCGTTGTATGGCAAGAAGCCCTGCTATCAATATACTACACGTTGGTGGCAATTAAGCTCGAGAGACAAGCAATAAGTGGAAACTCATTATCAACCTTTGTTGCAAACTCGTCCACTTCTATAGTAGCAGCAACCTGTTTCTTTGTCCTCCCTTCTTCTCGTTAAGGCATTGGCTAGCGAAGTGCCTTGGATGACGACATGCAAAACACTTGATCTTACTTAGGTCTTTCTTCTTCTCATCCATTGAATATGGCTCATCACTTGGCCCCTTCTTGACATTAGACTTACCTTTATCTGCTAGGGCAAGATTCTCCTCTTTGAATCTCTCTTCTAGTCACCAAGCAAAGCTCCCTCTCGGATTTCCACCTAGATGAAATCATCCCACATCCTTTCCCAAGAGGGCAAGTACTCCCGACCAACAATACACTTGACGAACACCTCCTATTGTTTAGTAAATCCATTCAAGGCTCTATGCACTAACTCAAGTTCTGGATTGTATCCCCAACAACTGCCATTTCGTCCCTAAATTGCATTATCCTAGTCAAGTAGGTGGTTACGTCCTCACCTAGGACATTCTAATGCCGTGAAGCTTGTCCCACAACACCATCTTACGAATCTAATAGTCACTCTGGTATAGCTTGGTGAGTGCATCCCACATCTTAGAAGTGTCTTTCTCCAACAAATGGAGTACCAAGTGGTCTTTGACCCCATTGAGAATAATCCTTTGCGCCTTGGCCTCTTTAATTTCATGAAGGTTTGGAGCGATGAGATTTGAACTATGCAAAGTAATTGTTGTATTGACGAAGCTCCACAATTTGTTTTCCTTGAGCATTGTTGTGATTTGAGCCCTCCACTAAAGATAGTTCGAGGAGCCTTTTAGTCTGTGTTTGTACCGAATGTTGGTGGCCATGGCAGAAAACCCTAGAACCTTGTTCATTTAACTTTGATTGCTTGATCTGGTACCCTGTGTCAAATCACCTGCCTTCATATTCAGAGGATACAACTTTAATACATTGTCAATTCTTGAAAACCCAGCTATAGATTTGATGTTCAACAGATATTCACAAAACAGAAATGGAAGAAGTTTTCTAAACTAATTTGTAACAACAAATACTCTGGGTTCTTAATTAGCATAAACAGCAGAAACAAAACTGACAAAGCCAGACACAAATGAAAGAATGACACGGATATACCATGGAAACCCCAGTGTGGGGAAAACCAACAAACGATGAGCTTCTATTCAACTTTGGAAATTTAGTTTACAGCGAATCTTCACAACAGAAATCTAAGTCAAATCGACCCCTAAGCAGCATTGTATGGCCCAGCAAATCAACCTCTACGCCCACCAAATTTCAGCCTATATGGCCCAAAAACTCATGGTTGTACAGCGGCCAGCCCCCTTAGCTTGACCTGCTCACTGATCTGATCTTGCCATGAATGCTTCCATGGTGTCTCAACCTACTCTTTGTTGCTCTGACTATCAAAATGTTGTTTCCAGTTGAATACCCAAGTGTGTCAGTCGAATGATCTCCTCAACAACGCGAACTCCCTTCATAAGGTGCTTAACCTTAATCTCTAAAGAGATGGATCGTTGAGATTTCATCTCATCTTTTGAGATCAAGGGCTACGACTAGTGTTATTGAAACCGAAAATGGCATGTTCAGAACTAAATCGACCATTTTTCAATGAACCAGTTAGTTTTGGTTCTATACCATGGGATCAAAGATGTTCCATATGCAATTTTTTTTAAAGCAGGAATTTTTGCATGGGGCAAACTAATATTCAAGCCTATGGCCCTTGTATTGCTATGCAATTTATGGTAATGTTAAATTCTTAAAGTAATGTCACTTTTACTTAAATTTTGAACATTACCATGATTTGAGTCAGGAAGTTTGAGAGTGGTTCCGACCTCATTGGATTTCATATGGAGAAAGTAGAATTTTAGATCTCACACAAAATCTAGCGAACTTAACAATTTTCCAAGATTTCAAGATTGAGGATTGCAACGTTTCCAGTGGATTTTGTCATGTACGAGGGTATGGAACTAGTATTTAATCAAGAGCACCGAGCCCTCTATATATGTTGATGTTAGTGGCATTAGTTGTCAAACTCCTCTATCATGACCCAACTAAAAATGTACCCATCACTCAAACAAAGTCTTGACTTGAAATGCTACCATTTTTTCCATCTCATTTTAATGCTTAGATGGTGATATTGACGACAAAAATCCCAATATAAGCAATGATTGGATGATATGTAGGTAATTTTTGTAGCATGACTTTTTTTCGATGTTAGAGGCCATCTAGAGCTTGTTTGTGGATGTATCCTAGGTTTAAAGATGGATTGCACTGGGTGCTATTTTGGTTATGTGCACCCTTATATGCTATATAAATGAGAACTTTTGATTATTTGTGTATGAATGGTTTGGATGCACATGAATATATATATATATATATATGTGTGTGTGTGTGTGCATTTTTCTTTAAAAATTGAATATTTTATGTGTTTTTGGTCCATTGGTTTTTTGGTCTGGTTTTTTACTAGTTCCGGCCCGATTTTGCCCAGTGCCCAGTTTGTAGAAAATCTACGAAATTCTAATCTACTTGAATGAACAAATCTAAAACTAACTTGTAACCAAAGACAAAAATTTCTCTACCAAATTGCAACGAAATAGGAACATAAATAAATACACAATCACAAAATTTCAACAACACAATTTTTCTAGGGAACCCAACTGGGTAAACCCTATGCTTGCCTGAGAATATTATTGACAGAAAAATGAGCAATAGATCTCTTACAATACAGCGTGGTTTCAATAGGGAATACAATGATCATCCTACTTGAACTAAGCTTGAAACAATTGTTGGAAATACTGAGAGGGGGGTGAATCAGTATTTCTTTTCAATTGTTATATTTACCAGTTAAGATTCTTCACAATTAGGAACAAAAAAATAAATAACAATGATTTTATTATAAAGAAGCAAGGTCACCAATCCTCTTTTACAAAAATTTGAGTATAATGATGTTTGAGGGCACCAACCCTTCAATCTCCCAGGCTCCAACCTGTTGCCAAGCACCAACTTGCACTTTTGTGAGGCTCCAACCTCTAGGGCTTCAATCCTATCCTTCTCAAGGCTCCAACCCTATCCTTCTCAAGGCTTCAAACCTATTTTAGAGGCTCCAACCTCTAGGGCACCAACCCTTCAGTCTTCTTAAATAACAAACGAAATGTATGAATGACTTATTTTCAAAACTTCAGCACTTCCTTCAATAGTCAAACAGTCGCTACACAAAAAACTGCCACGGACTCCTAATTTTGTCCACTGTCCAAGATCCGAATACAAGTGTTCTTCTTTGTTCAATCCTCCAAAAGAAAATCTTCATTGTTCAAAGCCCTGAGTTCTTCAGGATTCAAGAATGCGCATAGGTATCAGTTGTCCATCGTGCTACTTACAGGTCCAAGCTATAATTGGTCCATACCTCCATCGATCAATTCGCTATAGTTCGAGCTTATGGGAGCTGCAGTTCCACGGGTCTTGTAACTTCGAGCCTTCAACCTACACATCTGAACCTTTCAACGTCCAAGCTTCCACAGACAACTGTTCACACATCTATTCGCAGGTTCGATCCCTCCACATGAGACTGTCCACAGGTCCGAGATATAATTTCATCAGTTTTTAACCCAATCAAGATTTGCTTCCTTTTCTCGGCCTTTCGCTTCTTTTCTTTGGTGTTGTTTTGGCTCACAAGTTGTGAACTATATCTTCTTCTCTACGATTGATCACCGAATAGACAAGTTGAAATGAAGGTTTAGACTTGTATATATAGGAGTTTCGCCAATAAACAAAGAGACACATTTATTAGAGGAGAGGTCGACTTGTGCATGAGGTGGCACTTTGACAATATATTCAATAGTTGTCTGAAGGGGTCTTTTGATAAGAGTGGACCAAATGACATAGTTTCATTGAATGGAAACCATATTATAATAGATACCGGGAGGTCCCACATGCCACATCATCACCGTACTCTCACATGTCGCAACTACATGGATATCGGAGATTTTTTAAGTTGTCCTCATGCCAAAGTTCCGACGTCAACAATGTCGATAATCCTATAACACATATTGCCCCACTTGATTGACCTTCGATGCAGTGGACACGATATTACATTAAAACCGTTATAATAAAGTCCATCGGGTCCACAAGGCATATTACAATCGAAGGTTTTATCGTGACATGGCTTCAAAACTTGCGATAGAAAAGTTCTGGTGCACGGACGCGACATTACATTAAAGTTGTTACAATAAAGTCAAATGAATCCGCAAGGCATATCGCAATCGGAGATTTTAATGTGACATGGCTTCAAAACTTGCGATATGAAAGTTGCGACGCACGGACGTGATATTACATTAAAACATTATGATAAAGGCCTGTCGGGTCTGCATATCGGCGATTAGGCATCATCGAAGGATCTTATCGGAGGTCCCCATCCTCTATTGGAGATCGAAATCGGGGATCGGAATCAAAGATCGAAATTGGAGATTAGAATCAAAGATCGAAATCGGAGATCGGAGTCGAAGATCGGAGATCGGGGTTTCTGAGTGGTGACACACAATAAAAGGCGTCGATATGATTTCTCCGATTGATATTTTGCCGATATCATTTCTCTTAGCTCCTCCGATATCACTACTCTTTCCTTTTGGCTCTTTCTCTTGGCATATGCAGTCTTCTCATGGATCTGCTTTTCTTTGGCTTGTCTTGGCTCTTGTTCTTGACTTTCGATGGCTTCTCTTTGAACTACTTCTCGCTCCTCTTTGGTATTGCTCCTCCTTGGCTTGGGACTGCTTCTTGGGTCCACTGCTTCTATTATGTCTGTATATATATTCAATCCATATGGCCATCAATGACAGCACTGACATTTCAACAATATCCCCCTTTGTCATTGATGGCAATATACTCATTTTCCTGGATCCTCTCCTTTCTGTAATCTCTCCCCCTTTGGCATCAATGGTAAATGGGGTGCCCAAGTACTCCCCCTATCAAGTTGCTCCTCCTGTCATATTGCTCCCCCTGTCATGGTGCTTCTTCCTTATCATGTTGCTTCTTCTGATGTTGCTTAGATAGTAGCTTGCACAACTCCCCCTTAACATGTGCTCCCTTTTTTGTCATCATCATACTGCCCAGGCACCTTTGTCATTCTGTTATCAGTCCGATCTCAACAGGCCGTAATTTTCAATGCTAGTGACTATCTACAATTCAATTGTAGATGATCAATCAACACCCCCTGCCTGCATAAACTCCTCTAGTCTTTTGTTTGCTTCAGACAAGAAAGATCACAAGCTCCCCCTAACTGTATGCATGGTCTTCTTTCTGGCAGAGTCTCATCATCAAATACTTGGAATATCATATCTACCATAGATGTCTTCATTAAATCAACAACATGTCGTGTTGGCTTGAGTGTTCAAGAGACTTTCTGATCCAATGTGCTTCTTTTTCCAGACTTGTGTGACTTTCTTTTATGGCTTGGTAGTTATGCTTTGAGCTTGGTTAGGGACCCAAATCAAATTACAATTACAAACTATATGACCAATATTATGACATTTGTAGCATTTAGTTTTGTACATAACTGAGGAAGCATAATTTCCTCCTGCAAAATTGCCTTTGGGAAACTGATGGGGATGATTATATTTGCCCTTGTGGTATGCCCTACAATCCTTTGTTATCTGCTCAAAATTTGAGCAAGAATAACAATAACCATGAAATAAATTTTGGTACCTAGGAAATGATGATTGCCTTGATGCACTTCTGAAAATATTCTGCCTCGGAATTCTTTGATATGATATCCATTTCCTCTTGCATCCTTGACATTTTTTGCACAATTTTGTCTCGATGTACTTGTAAATTTATTTTGTCTTGGAAGCCATTGATCAAATTTATTGCCTTTTGCAGTCTTGACATCATCTTCACATCTTCTTGTTAGGGTTTCTTCCAATGTCATCTTGACTCTTCCTTTTGTCTTTGCTAGAACTGAGGACATCAATATTTCTTCCAAGTGTCTCCACATCTCTGTTGTTTGAAGCAATAAGAGTTGCTTCACTTCTGTTTGAGGATTCACCTGCATAATCGAGTCCTGTTTTATCAAATGGAGATCTCTAATGGCTGAACATGTTATCCAAGGCTTGAGAACTTTTCAAACTTTTGTTCAGCAATTCGACTTCTTTCCTTAGTGAAACAATCTCTTCTTCCATTTTTCCTAGCTAGTTGTTTCTCAATTTCTTCCTTGACTCGTGTTGCTTCATTAGCTTCTACTTTAAGGGAGATGATATTTGATTTCATCCTGAAGATTTCTTCATTCCCCTTTGCTAGACCAATCTCCATTTCCTACTGTTGCTTCACATGTTTCGGCCTTGAGAAAGTTGATATCTAATTTTAGTTTGAAGATCTCTTCATCCTTTTCTTCTAGTTGGCTTGTTGTGGCATTTATTTCCTTCTCTACATCATCGGCTTGTCCTTCTATGAGTACCAAAGCTTCCATCACCTTCTCAACTCCTTGTGCTTGTTTCTTTGTTTCTTCTAGTTGGGATCTAAGGGAGGAGACCTCTTCCTTGTATTGACCAATTTCTGCTTCAAGTTTGTTCAAGATCTTGTGTCTTTGTTCAAGGTGGCTTGACAAAGTTTCTTCCCTTTTCTTTGCCTTATCCAGTTGATTTGTCATGGATATGACTTCTACATGATGCTTTCTCTTGTTTTGATGAAATTCCTCCTTAAGCTTGGTGAGCTCCTCATCTCTTTCTTGAACTTGATGCTTGAATAGGTTAACTTCCTTCCTTGACTTGTCACGGTCATGGTCACCATTTTGTGATTGCTTCTTGAGCTCCTCATTCTCCTTTTCAAATTGCTTATCTCTTCTAGGGCAGCTACAAGCTTCGCCATGAGATCCTCTTCAAGGTCATCTTTACTGTTAAAGTCACATGGAATGTAAACAGCAAAGGTGGATGATAAACATTGAATGCATTATTATTGACATGATATACATTTATAGTACATTTGTGTGATCGTTGGGTTCCACATCCCAAGGTCTCTTGGACTCTCATGATTGTTCACATTCTACACCAACCCATAGATGATTAGGTGTCCAACATTCCCCCCTTTATCCGAAGGGGTATGTATGAGTCCAAGAAGAGATTTGTAATACAAAATGTGCAAAAATAAATGACAGCACTAGGTTGAATGTGCTCTCTGAAATGTTGGTATAAGGGGGGTGGTTTAAGGATGACCACCAACACTGGAACATTTAGTGCAGTTCTCGAAACTCTTCCAAACCTAGCATGAAGCTTAGGTCTTCTGCTAGAGGAAGTGCTCCTGATGTTTTGAAGAGGGAAACCTTCAACCATGAAAGGGAGGTCTCACCCCGCATAAAAGGGAGAACCTCAACCTGAAAAGAGAAGTCTCAACTTGTGATGGTTTAAGGATTACAACCAACTCTCGAATGCTTAATGCAATTCATGGAACTCTTCCAAAACTAGCAAGAAGTTGAAGTCTTCTGCTAGAGGAAGTGTCCCCAATTCTTTGAAGAGGCATCACCAACTGAAGGCATGCTCAGGGGCATCTTTATCTCTGGCTACAACTCTGAATCTAGTATGGCAGGTTGTGACTCAGGGTCGCTTGATGTGGCTTTGAAGCTTGTAGATGACCATCACTTCCCTCGCTGTCAGATACAAGGTGAGATGATGGAGAAAACTAACTGCAAGACTGTTAAATACTCTAGATCAAGTTCGGACATATGACTGAAATATCTTCTTGGTTGTTGATGCTCATTGCCAAGAAGCAATCCATCCAAGATGAATCTTTGTTCTTGAAGGAGACTTGTTTTTGAAGCATCTGTTTGAAGAATGATTGGTTTTATGACAGTGTTTACATGGATGAAGATCAAAACAGTGATCATCACATGGCCAACTCGGTCATAGTGTTGGCATTTCACAATCTGTTGTTGTTGTTGTGGAAGAGGAGCAGAATCTGAAAAATTGTCATGAAGGTATCCAACACTCTGAAACTGGATGGGCTTTGAGTAATCTGGAATATGAAAGGAAACTTCCTTATCATATCCAAGACCTGTTCTATGCTTGTTGTGGACAAGCTCTTCACAAGGTCTGATGATGGGCTTGGGAAGCGCAAATTGAACTTATGCTTCCGCATGCAATTATGCTCCTTCATTGGGTATTAGATCAACATTATTGATTTGCTGGTGATGGGAGCTTGTCTCAATGTTTTGAACAGAGACAGTTCAGAATGATGACTATACTTCCGTAACTCCTCTTGCTGTAGTTGTGATTCAAGCTGCAAAAATTCAATGGTTTCTTGTGCAAGTTGTAAAGATGTTTGAATATCTCTAAGAGTGTCTTTGCTGACTTTAACTGTACTTCCATCAGTAGATAAGATTAGAGTGGTTAATAACTCTAATAATCCATAAATTTTCTCCATTATTCAAACAATCAAATCAACAATGCACTTGTAGAAACAATCAAATGACCAAAAATGCACTTGTAGAAACAATAATGTTTTTAGAAAATTAATTTGCCAACTTTTCAACAGGAATCAAGGCAACCTTCCTTTTTTTTTCTTTTTCCAAGGAGTATTTGATTGCTTAATAGGAAATTTTTACAGCATCTTATCTCTTCCCTTAAGGACAGAACCTCTGAAGTCCTATTTTAGTATGAGTTATGAAGTGACAAATCTGACCCACGTTCAACTTTCCTCTGACACAATTTAATTTTATTTTTTTTTGTTTGTTCCTTTTACACAGAAAATTAGTCCACTGGACAGTCACTTAATTGAATGTACACACCCAAAATACAATTGTTTCCTCCTGACACAATGAATTGATACACGCTCAAGAACAGGGTTATTTCTTGCAGGTAGACTGCTCCTTTCTAGGCTTACCCAGAAATCTCTGCCTGCTCCTATTGAAACCTCAGCGTGTACCCAAGCGTCAAGAAACGTGTTGAAAAAGGCTAGAACTTCACACTAAAAAACCCAGAAATCTGAGCAGTGACAAGCCTCCATTCCTGTGCAAATTCCTGCCTGATACCTCCACGATTTTAGCTGATAAATACACACAGTGAAGCAAAGAACTTCTGATACGCAGAGAAATGTATATATATAAATATGTATTATTGATTAATTGACAGATCATGTTGTTTACAATGGGGTTTCCTGGCTTATATACAGCCATGGGCACCCTTTGGGGAAAGGGCATGATCTTATGATCGTGCCCTTTCGTCTAATTAAACCTAAAATTAAATAATAAACCTAAATTTAAATACTAACTAATTTTTTACATAACATTGCCTTCCTCTCGAAAGAATGCTTTGTCCTCAAAGCATAAGTAACGACAGATGT